>PJEX01000206.1:38997-82009 GCA_005350895.1 Colletotrichum tanaceti
CCCCCCCCCCCCCCCCCCCCCCGGTCTAATATTGCCGTCCATCCAAATCACAGGCCAATCCTGGGGGTTCCAAGACGCAAACGCCGCCAAAACCGTTGACGCGCTTGGGGCCGCCGACATGGTGCATGGTTGACCACCAGCACATGGCATCGGCATCGCTCTGGGAGTTCCCGCCCGTCCCATCTGCCTGAACCTGCCGCCCTCCAACCCCGCCGTTGTAGTCACACCGTCACGTATTCGTCCTGTACCTCGTACTCCCGTCGCATTGCCCTCGTCTCTTGGGATAGACAGGGTATCCCTGACCGTGCCTGAACTCTGCGAACACACCACTGTGACGGGACAACAGAGGATCATCTGTGGGATGCCTCGGATGTGATAGGACGGGCACAGTCGCAAACAAACTCCCAACATCGAATTCCACTGCCAGCAACTCAGGGGCACGGTATTGCCGTATTCGGAAAAGACGTTGAGTCACAAGGAGCCGCGCGATGCGTTGGGTTGTCGTGATGCATTCTCAGTCGGCACAACGTCCGTTGCCGCTCCCCTCCTAGCAGAACAAGACAAACGGCAAGGGAAATAGAAGGAAATCAAATGCTTCCATTTGCCGCCGCACCAACGTCCTCCAATGTCGTCCTCCTCCGATTCGGCACGGCCCAATATTAGCGGAACAACGGCTGTCGGTGGATCACCCGAGCATTGCAGTCTATGATGTGTGTACAGACACGGAATCTCGGAGACTACCTACGGATACACTACCTCGTGATGCATGGGAAAACTGGGCGGTAAACCACGGGCGGGCGGGAGCATGCAAGTCGACACGCGCCGGGGCCACATTAACCTCTGCCTGTCTACCCATGCTCGTGTTTACCCTCCATCACGCTTGTGGTAACGTCTATCATTGGCCCGGATTCGGTACCATCCAACGAGTGATGGGTGCGCAAAGTCTGCTACTGTATGTTGGGCCGGGACCCAGTGTCACGAACCAAGAGCAAGAGGAGCGAGCAGCTGCAAGAGCGACTGATGCAACTCCAACAACGGATACTTACAACCATACCGGCACCAGGGGCAGGGCCAGTCGCATGGATGGTATGGACGATTGCGCCATGCCCGCCCGTGCTTTTGACGGTCCTGGCGATGACGGCAATTCTAGTCCTCGGATCGACCCAGCCTCCTCGTCCCCTTCAACCCTCTTGGCTCGCGGTCGCGGGCACAAGGCACTGGATACCCCTGTGTCAATACCTGGATTCGATTCAAAAAAAATCGATAATTTGCCCTCAGCCGGAATCGGGCATTTCGGGGCAGCAGCAGCAGCAGCAGCAACAGACGCGGTGGATGCAGCACATCCACCACCACGCCGAGACCCTGCCGTCCCCAGGGTGGCAGACGGGTATTTCCCGGTGCACCGCGCGCCCACCTTTCCAGATAACGAAGCACGCTCTCGGTCTGAACACTGTAATCAAGGCCCCTAATCAGTGCCAGGCAGTTCCTTGTACATATATCACCGTCACACTGAATCGCCGAAAACTAGTTGATGCCGTGTCCTAGGATGCAACAGGAGGCTCGGCTCATGCGGATGGCTTTGGAAACGACTCGAGATGCTGACAACTCCCAACAGCAAACCGGTTCCAATAAACCGTTATCCCAGGAGCCCTCGGGCCATTTCATATGGCCGCGTGGTGCCGCCCACTTATTCCTACCCCACAGACTTGGGGGAGAAATGGCTTACCTTGTCGCTGTCAGCCAGGTTCCTGTCCCAGTCCTCGGCTGCCACCCAAGCCCAAAGGGCGGCCACCTGGGTGCGGACAAGCCAGCCAGGGCAGCGAGACAGCAGACAGGGGAGCTGGGGCTGACAGGCATCATGGCTCCATCCGCACGCGGCCTGGGAGTACGTAGTGTAGTACATGATATGGGCCTGCTACTAGCAGGTCCAGGCACAAGGTCAAGACTCAGGAGAGGGTGCCCGGGTCGCCTTGCTAAGCTATGGAAGGGAGGCCCTGGCCGTTGTTGACCCTTTGGTCTCACACTAGTAAAGAGTCCTCCGAGCGGCCCATCGTCATCTATCATTGCCATGATGCCCGCCGGAAACGTGCAGAGCAGTGGACTAAAAGCCGAAGGATCGGATCAAAGAGGTTGAGCAACCAACTGCAAAAAGGCTACGACACCCATTGGCACATCGACATGACTCCGTTGCGGGCATACCGGAATGGATACGAGCACACAAACGAAGACAGCAGCACCCTTTGCGAACTCGTGCGAACCACTGTAACGGGCTTCATTTGGCCGCAGTACTGAACACACAGCCTATCACGACCGGTTGGGAGGTTGGGTTCAGTCAGTGACCACCAACCCAACCGCGATGGCTCGAGAATCAACACCTCCGAACATGATGAAGTTATCATGGCCACGGTCTGTCGTGGACGTTCAGTGTTGCAAAAGTTGACTTGACTCAATTCCAATCAATAGTCGAAATAGGCATACGACGACAAGTTTCACATCGTCTGGACTTTTGGATTGCCGATCATCGCCGATTACCCGTCCCGGGTTATGCAGAGACGGTGCTACGCGTAGCCCATCATAGGGCCGGCCTGACTGTCTTGGAGGGGGAAGCGGGGGTTTCTTCAATTTTGGCTGTGAGTGGCTTGCGATGTATCGTCTAGTCACTCTAGTCTTCTTTGCACGCAGTACAGATGAATGCACACTTGACCAACACAGGCCGGCGACACACGCCACCTTGCGCATCGATTTCTCAGCATCTCAGTCAGGGGGGCTGTTTTGATCAAGGCCCGGCCGATACTTCCCGTCCACAAATAAGCGAGGAGCAGGAGCGGCGAGGAGCGGCGAGTCGCAGGGAAACGATATCACAGGACCACGGAGCACTGCAACGCGCTTTGGAGGCCGGCAGGGGTAGTCCTACTACCTACAGCTCCTATGCCTGTACTTAGTGATACTCGACACACACAGGCGGGCAGTGTCTGGTTGGTAGGTTGTGACATTGCTGTCGATACGTACCCTTCCCTCCATCGATACCGGTAGTCACGAACCCACATCTTCATCTTGCATATTCAGATCTTAAGCGGCTTCATTCGTTGTCTTTTGTCTGCGGCCCCGTCGTCAGCCTCTGTTTCCAGACACATGCTATGAGCCGGGCCATCGACATACTATTTTCTCTTCTCCTTGGGGTTTCTTCTTTATTTTGCACGAACTTTGCCACTACGAACTGAGCCTGCTGTATCTGACCGCTACAACTAGGCTTCCTTGATTCTTCTGCTGGTCCTGAGCTTGACTAGACCCTTCTAGAGCTGGGTAGTCTCGTGCTATGTGACCCGGCTCATCGCATCGATCCTCAAGGTCAGGATTCACAGACAGCAATGTCTTTAGACCGGGGCTCTGGTCAATCGTTTGATCTGGGTGCTTCCCTCCATCATTTGGGTCTGTTCTGGTCTCATCTCCGCACTGCCACCGTCCGGTCTACGTACAATGCACAGCAGGCTGCGACGGAGCCCACGGGCTTCAGATCAACGGGACGACCCTGATTAAGGCAGCCGGTATTAATGCGCATCCCGTCAGCGTTCCCACGGCAAGACCCGCACCATCGAGAAACGCACAGAGCGGAAAGTCTGCCCATCCGCGCGTGACCCGAGAGGGCCTTCCCGTTGGAGCCGGTCTGGGCAGGCAATCTGCTTGTTGCCCGGACTAATTTAGGCTGTTCATTCCACCCCACCCAGCTTGGCCCAACGCGGCTCTGGCCGGGCTCGGGCCGACTTTGCTCGCTTTCTGACAGGACCTTCGGTTTTCAATCACATCACCAGACCCGAGATGGCCGGGCCAAAGCTTCGGTTACCATTCGCACCTCTTTCTCCCGTCAGAACGCATCGAGAAGCGGAAGCCTGGCGCCTTGGTCGAGCTTACGACATCACAACCATTGTGGCTTGTGGGCGCACAGAGATGGAAGATCACAGATGCTATGATGGGGGGAGATCCCACTGTGAGACACCGGCAGTAAATGCCTCTGGGATGTACCGCGTAGTCTGATTGGCATGGGCCATGTTCGCCTTGGTCAGCTCCTAGTTGTCATGCTACACATAAGCTTCTAGCTGGCGAAAAAGTCACGGGCGGAATAGAGACGGATTCTATTTGCAGACAAGCAAGATGTGCTTTTGAGCAAAACCTACGGTCTGGCGGTGGTGTTGGTGGTAAGTGGATAGAGGGGTGGCGCAGGCTCATCCCCTCACACCACACAACAGCAACCGTTGGAAGTTTTTTGCCTCTGGGATTGTGTAATTACAGCACACGCTACGTACAGATCCAGTGGCGGCCGCTCGTCGGCCGTGGTGCCGATGTGCCCGAGTAATGGTTGCCTCTAAGCAACTAGGTCTGCCGTCGCCAATAAGTACACACAAGTCGCCCTGCCTGCGGCCAGATCTGCGACCACCGCCCGGGCTGGTGGGTTCGGACACGGGATTAGGCGTGGACAGTCAAGCCAAGGCGCACGTTTTCCCTGTTTGGGGCCGGCACTCCACCTCTTCCGCCACATTATTGCACAGCACCACGCACCTTGCCAGCAGGCGACACCGATTAGGGCCGGACCTGAGGTACTTGCAAGTTGCAAGAGCCTGGCAAGGCAGCCCGGAAGCCAGGGGAGAGGTGTGTGTGTGTGCGCGCGCGTGTGTGTGTGTGCGTGTTGGAGAATCTCCTTCTAGCCGAACCGGACGAGAGAAGTCGTAAGGTAGGTAGCCAGTGGCAGCAGAGATGAAACTACCTGAACGAGAATCTCTGTGACCAATGCCCCCCGAACCTAACCAGCTTTCGAAATCCAACCCAGCCACATTGTTCGTCGACACGTCTCTGCATCAGGCTGGTGGTTGGTTGTTTATTGTTCCTCATTGACTCATTTCCTAGTCCGCAGCGTGCACACACACAAAAAAAAACCCCATGCGCGAATGAGCCAGACAGGTGCAACTGGACAAGTACTTTCCAAGTACTGTAGGACGAATACCGACCATCCTCTTTTACATCACCTTGATCACCTAAGGCTTTGGAGCGTCTGCTTCATTTTGGACAAGGCTTGAGGAACGGAGCCTGCTTTGCCCAAGATACCAATTCTCGGTTCATCGCCTCTCAGCCGCGGGCCATCAGCAACCCAGTTCCGAGCAAAAAGGGCCAGTTCTCCTTCGCCTCAGCTGTCTGCCCGAGCATTCGAGTCGGGCTGGTGGCACACAAACACGTTTGCTGGGATAAGCCCCCCAGCCTCAGGTACAAGGCGATTTCTTTGTTCTCTTTTCCTTCTCTATGGCCGATATGGGCCCCCGTACCCTGGCTGCCCTTTGTCACGAGTCCACCCGATTCCAACGATCCGGCGCGAGCCGGAGCCACGCCATAACGAAGGGAGAAAAAGGCGGAGCGCCATCCGTTGCCCAGTAGGGAATGGGGACGGCTGGGCACCACGCGAGAGACGGCGTCGACGGTGGCGGCCGAAGAAGGTAAGAAAAGGCTGAAGCATCCTCGACGGAAGCCAACAGAAGAAGCGCACTGGGCGAGGAAAGGACGCAGAAGGCGGCGAAGCCCCGGCAACCAAGCCAGCCGAAATTCCATCGACGAAGGCATTTACTATTCGCGCCGCCATTTGGGCACTCCCTTGCACTTCATCTCATTCACGATCGGCCGAACGAGGAGGCCCATCCAACATGGCGCCACAGGTGGTGCGCGGCTAAGGAGATGTCATGTGCACCGAGCAAACGAAATCAAAGGCGCATCATCTCTTGACTGGCCCCGGTCCGCTGTTTGCCCCAAAGCAGGTTTGCTTCGACGGGGTTTCTGTCTGTTGACCATGTCCGACGAGTGATGATTTCAGGTTTGGGGGGTGTTCGCCATCCTTCACGCGTTGGGCCATGATAACCGGATGCCCCTCGCCTTTCCAGTGACAAGAAAGAAACAAAGACCAGCCGAACTGGGGCTAATGATGCCTGGGCACCTCGGTGATCGAGTCCGGTTGGCCCTGTGTCGCCGACATAGTTGGTGGACGGTCGACGAAAGTATGAGTAGGAGGGGGGCAAGGACAAGCTATTACATAGTGCACGGCCGTGTTCTTCCTACCCCACCAATGGTGCTCGCCATCCCATCTTTTTCTCCCCCAGGTCGGGACTGAGGAAAACCTTGGTACGCACCGATCAGTTCCAATCCCAGTCCAGTCCAACACAGAAGCCCAGATGAGCAGGGCGTGTTCGGCTCAGATTGGTCCCTCTTTCAAGTCCGCCTAATACTGTGTTTGCAAGTATAGTGTAGCACAGGTCTGGTGCGGTGTTGGCATTCAGGGTCGACGCACGGCGGACGCAGAGTGACTAACAAGCTGTTGCAAGGGCGGCAGGCAACGGGGGGCGGGGCAACAGGGTACCAACTGCGGGATGCAGGCAGCTCCCAGTTGGCGGAGGCGGCCAGCGCCACTGACAACACCAACACTAACGCCAGCGTTGAAGCAAACCGCGGCCCCTAAAAACCGAGGGGATCTATACTAAGAGGGAGGGAGGGGATGTTCCCGTCCATGATTAACGTCACCAATTGGGCGGTGCGACATCATCCGCCCGCTGTGCCATTCCCGTCCGTCTCCACATTTGTACCATCCACACTTGGAGTCGAGGGACCGGGGACTGGGACGGATGGGAAGGAGGGGCGTGTGGTGTAGGAGGACTTGAAACTCACGGACAGAGAGAGAGAGAGAGAGAGAATGGGAGGAAAAGAGAAAGGGAAAGGACGGCGGGAGACAGCGAGAGAAGGGTGGGTGAGTGGTGGGTAGCAGCAGGGATGACAGTCTCCCCATTCCCATCTGGTGCAGTGCAGCAGTGGCCCGCAGGCGCAGAACGTCGTGGCACAGGTTGTGGTCGCAAATGTAGCAGCAGGCCCAGCGGGACAGGACCATCGACAGTAGACCGACGGGAAGATTGCGAAAGGGCTGCAATTGGAAAAAGAAGGAGGGAAAGAAGGGAAAGAGGCGTGCATCTTTGCCGTTGCTGCGCAGCTGCAATTCTCTCCTTCCCCTGCTTCATCCTCCCCATGAACCAAGGTACCCGTACCCGTTCCCGTTCCCGTTCCCGCTCATCTACCATCATCATCTCATCTCTCTCCCTCTCTGTCTCTCTCTCTCTTCCTCTTCCTCTTCCTCTCCTTCTCCATTATCATAATCACTTTCATATTCGTCGCCATCGCCAACCAACCCATCCTCTTTCTGCATCCTCGTCCGCAAACCATCCATCCTGCCGCTTCCCAATTCGTCCCACATTGCTCACCATACCTTGTGGTCATGCCCTGCCCGCCATGTCCTGATTGTCTACTGCTTACACCAATAACTAACAGTGCACTCTCTCCTAGGTACCTACTTACCTACCCTACGTAGGTACCTACCGACCAAGTGGCTTACTTTTTGCCCTGCTTGCTTCACATCCTTCCATTCTCCAACTAATTCGAATCATCCCGTCATATTCCCAAGCCTTTTTCCCTTCTCTACCCCGTCTCGTCCCATCTTGTCCGAGAAAGTAATTCTCCAACAGAGGTGGGAAGCACGGGCTACCGACCAACCAACCCAGCTGCGACCTCGACACATTTTGACTTCGATGTTTCCAAGGAACGCTACCTACACCAATAAAACCTCCATCTCGCACACGACCACCCATCATTTGTCCACAGTACCGAGACAGGAATCGTGGGCCAAGACGGGAACAGGACGACATGGTCACCAGTGTCAAGGGGAGATATGCGGGAACGTCACGCGCAAACAGGGGCCTGTGTTTCTTCCCGCCCAACCCATTTAATCTCCCTTCTCCTCCTCCTCCTCCTCCTCCTCCTCCTCCTCCTCCTCTTCTTTTTCTTCTTCTTCTTCTTCTTTTCCCTCTTTTTTCCTCCACTGAAAGACGATCAGAGCTGATTTACGTGCAATACCCATCTAAACTCAGCCGCGTCGCATGAAAACGCCCGCTGGCCAGCAGAGCGAGCGTCTCCTGGTGAAGAAGCCAGAACGATCCTCAGCTGGCTTGTGGCTGGCTAACTATACAGCGAGTGAGCGACCTTGATCTTGCATTTTCTGGCTTGTCTCGCCTTTGTCGACAGAAAGGCGGAACGGCCACGGATGGTACGGTGCGCTTCGGTACCGATACTTGTCTTGGCCAATACAGCACGGTACGGCACCCTTGCTCACTTACCCTCAATACCTCTCACCATTTGCCTGGCCCTGGCGTCTGGCGTCTGGCGTGTCCGACGTCTGGCGTGCCGCTTGTGGGGTGTGGGTGTGGCTGTTGCGTCCATACCTACGTAGTAAGGTACTATGTATTCGCGGATAGCTAGGTGTTCCGCCGCCCAGCTAGAGCCGTGCTTGCTAGGCAGCCAGGCTGGTGTACGTGCTGCTTGCTTCCACATCCATCCCTTCTACTGTACCGCCAGGGGTGCCTGCCGTCCCTCATCCTCATTCTTCATTCTCTTCCACCCCCCTGGGCCGCCGGCCCCACACCTCGAAGTTCGGAAGAGGTACGTACAATGAGCGTTCTGGGTACTTGGGTCGAGTACAGATGGATACCTCTGTCTTCTCGGTATCCACACCACCCATCCAATACCTAGCTCTAGTCCTCATCCCAGTCGCTCTCGCTCTCTCTCCCCTCACGACGCACGCCTCCAACTCTTCGATCCCTGCCTGCGCGGCCGGGTACCACTTCTTCCCTGGTACTTTCCCTTCTTACCCATACCCCCGTACCGCACCGCACCGCTCCATGCCATGCCACAGTCGCTCATCCAAGTACACATGTACTAAGGTAGGTACGGATGGGCTCAAGGACCAAAGGACCAAGGTACGCACGCCTACCTTGTCAACGGATACTTCTATCTTAGTGCTTCTTTCCCTTCCTTCTTACATACATCTCTGGCACAATCCCTCTCCTTCCACTCCACCTACCTCTTTTACATTACATTACCCGCCGCAGCGCCTGCCTTACCCTGACGCACTTACCTCACCTCTCTTCGCCTCTTCTCTGACTTACCTCCCCCCTCACTCTATCTGGACCTTCCCCAAGGTGCATCTTTGCACTGCTCTGCCTTTTTCTTCACGACTTAACTCGACCTCGACCTCGACCTCGACCTCAAACCGCCGGTTAGCCGCCGCCTGCCCTCCATTCTCTTTCCCACCGAGCATCGCAACCTCTTCGATTTGGGCGCGTGGGAGGTTTTTTTTTTTAGTCGCCGAAAGGGGAGAAAACCAAAACTACAACAACACCACCGACATCATCGCCGTCACCTACACCTTGTTTCTCTCCCGGTTACCCGAGTCGTCTTGTCGCTGGGCTTGGTGAACCAGACCTGACCTCACTCCCATTCCTCGATAAGAACATCGCAACTGCATCAATCGACAACACGCCCGCCCACCCTTGCGCACCCGTCATCATTCTGGAAGTCGGATCATCGCCAGATCCGCATTTTTATTTTATTTTCTAAGATTAATCATTCCAGTCACGTCGGCTTCTTATCTACACACACCCCGGCTGTCGCATCTCACCACACTGCGTTGTGCGCGCCGCGCTGTGTCCCTCTTTCTATCCACTTTCTTCCTCTGCGCGCCTGCACTCTCTGACGGCTTATACGCCAGCCTCTACTGACCAACGACGCCCCCGCCACGCCAGCGCGTCTGAGCTTTCCAAAGTCAACCACCTGACTGACTGCGCCGTCGTCTCTTCCGTCGCAGCCCACTTGGTCATGATTCTTGCCCTTCCAGCGCTTGGCCGGACTTTTCTGATAGCAGGGTTGGACGGATAGCCTACGCGCGCCGAATTCAATCATTTTCTGCCTTCAGGCATACACCTACCTCTCTTTCCCACCAACGAGACAGTCTCTGGCCCACCACCACGACAATACCGCGAGGCGACGAGAGGTCAGGTTCAGACGCGGCATCCGGGTGGACTCGCCGCAACCAGAGCATGGCAGAGGAGCAAGGACGAGGGCCGCCTTCTATACACAGAGAAGACCTGTCCATCCACCACCGAGAAGACGAAGCTCGTCACCGACTCCCCCCCGTAGGAGCACCCGAAGACCCCAGATACCCCGACGACAGACATCAGAGATCCAACATGGCCGCACCAGTGACACTCCCCTCCATCCAGGATCCTCACGGAGCGTACGGTCAGCCCGCGTACCCGAGATCATACCCCCCCGATCCTCGAGGTGACCCGCGAGCCAGCAACTACAGCGCATCGCCCAATTCCGTGAACGGCTACCCGCCTCCACAACCGGGCGGCCACCCCCCTCAATTACCGCCGTTGCAGCCCCCGGGAGACCCAAGATCCCCCACTTACCCTCCCCCGCCGGACGCGAGGGACGACTACTATAGGAGCCGCCAGCCCCCTCCGCCTCAGTATGGCGGCGACCCCTACTACCAAGACTACCACAACCGCCAAGGACCCCCTCCCCCCGGCCGCTATCCCGACTACCCTCCTCCTGGTCCAGGTGGGCCGCGGTACGACTATCCGCCGGGCGCGCCGCGATACGACTACGGCCCGGGAGGGCCTGCCATGCAGCAAGCAGCGCCTCGTCAGCGCACATCCATTGCTTGCAGATACTGCAGGAAGAGAAAGGTTGGTCTCCAGAAAGAGTCTTGCCGGGCCCCATCACGAAGCTAAATTGGACCGTCTCTAGATCCGGTGCAGCGGCTACCAAAGCGCCCCAGGGGGCAAGTGCGTCAACTGCAGCAGAATGAACCAGGAATGCATATTCCAACCTGTGTCTTCGTCCAGCTCCACGGCCTTCGTCCCCGTATCCGCGATACAAGGCGGCGTTCCACCGGGCACGCCACTCTATGGAGCCTACGGACAGCCATTGCCCCCAGGCTCATTGCCCCCGCCACCCGCTCAGGGCTACCCCCCTCAACCCGGCAATGGGTACTACCAACAGCCTCTGCCATCTCCCACAGGTGGTTACTCGCCATACGATGCGCAACGTGCAGGAAGACGGCGGCCGAGGGATGACGATGTCGACGAACTCAGACCACCGCCGCCTGACCCGAATTCGTCAGACGATCCTCGACGCCGTTCGCCGGCCTCGAGCTCGAACCACAGCAGTCCAGGCGGCTACATGGCCTACCCACCTGCTGGGCCCGGTGGATACGATTCAAGAGGACCCCAGGCAAGACACAGTCCCGGACAACCGACGGCCATAGCTCCAACGCAAACCGTAGATGAGCGAGCCGCAGCCGCAACCCATCGGCAGAGCAACTCCTCAACCCCCGCAGCATCATCTAGCTCGGTCATGAGCCTCAACAACTTAGTGGATACGAACCCCAACGACATTGATAGGAACATGCTTGGGAGATTGAACCGAGGTCCTCCGGGAAGCCAGAGGAAGTAATTAAGCAACATGGCTGAGCATGTGGGTTAGCTTTGCTCAAGAAAGGTTCGATCTTTTCCTCGATATTCCGAACGCCCAAATAGTTGGGCGCAAAGAAAGTCAAAAGGGGAACGAGTCTGCCGGCTGGGTTGTTTCTTCGCTTTGGAAGTCTCAACGGCGTCATTGCAGCCCACACTCCGACCCCCCCGAACGTGGCTGCCGCTACCGGCGGCGGCGGCGACGAAGGGAAATGTATATGGGTGTAATTCCAAAAGTCATGGGAACGCGTATCGATTCTTGAGAGAAGCATGAGCCTCCGGAGCAAGGGAACGGATTTGTTTCTTAAAAGTTGGCAAAGGCAGGCTTTCGGGACCAGCCAAAAATCGATACGGTCAGCATTGGAATTTTCCATTTTTATTTCTCTTGCTTTTTTCCTTGTCTCTCGTTTGGTGTTGGCAAGGGGGTGGGGTGGGTGGGCTGGGAACGGTGGGAGGTTCTTCTGCTTGAGCATACCAGCGGGTTTCCCGGTTGTCAGGAACCTGGTTTTTGTTGCGCCTGCCTCAATCTCATTTTCATTTCGTACACAGTCATTTCCCGCAAAGGAACGGAAAGGGTCAAGATTGGTCTGCCTCGCGGCACACGTCTGTTTTTATGTTTTGCAGCTCTGCTTCTTTGTTCTTTCTCATCGACATTGCCTGTGTTTTGATCTTTCCAAGTAGCTGGAAGTGGCCCGTTTTTCTCATGTTCTTTTACTAGTACCCCCTCAAGAAGAAGTTATCACGATGGCGAGGAAGATCGCGCAAGCGAACGATTCTAAAGGATCTGGGCGGCAAAGATATCATGTTTCTCTCCCATTTGCGCGTCTGCAGAAGTTGGCTTTCCACGACGGCACCGCCAGTACTGCAAAATACCAGAGTTTTTCTCTCCTCCCTTTGAATCTGTTACTTTTCGACGACATCTCACAGCGCACGCGAAGCATCGTCAGAAGACGACCACGTATTGGACGGTGTCGGACGACTGGTGGACGAGGAGTAATGGGACTGGAACGAGGACGAGCTGTAGGCATCACCATATGTCCGGCTGTCTCTTCTGCAGCGAGTCGAGCGGGGTGGAGGTTGGAAGTAGGAAGAGCAACAATAATGCCGAATGTCGGCGTCGTCGTTGTCGTCGATACTGTCGTCGTCTCTCAAGCCTACCCTTTTTCTGCATCATCTACTTA
This sequence comes from Colletotrichum tanaceti, assembly GCA_005350895.1. NCBI lineage: Eukaryota > Fungi > Ascomycota > Sordariomycetes > Glomerellales > Glomerellaceae > Colletotrichum > Colletotrichum tanaceti. The sequence goes on from PJEX01000206.1 coordinate 51,566, forward strand.
CCGTGCGTGTTCTTGATAACTCGACCCTGCAGAGCTGTGTGAGAATTGTATTGTGTACCAACTCAGGATGCGCTCGAGTACACAAAGAAGAAAGCGCTCCTACCGATCGCGTGCGGGGAAGTTTAAGAGCCATCATCCGGCAGTGATCAAATCTGCGTCCATGTAACAAAAGCTTCGTAGTCTGATATCTCCTTTTGATTAAGAGGATGGGAATGGGGGAGGGGAGGGGATGGGAGGGGAAGGGGGGACGGAGGGGACGGGAGCTTTGACGACCCGGTCTTGGGCAGGAAGGGGGGGTGAGGGAGGAAGGAAGTGCCCTTCGAAGGGGTGCGGGCGCGGGCGGCAAGACGGCCGGCCGCCAAACCCCAAAGTCAAGTCAAGGTTTGGGGGCCGAACCGATGCTGTCAAGTTCCGGGAACTGCCTGTACTCTCTCTCCCATGGGCCATGATGGACAACCCCCCTCCCTCTCCCCCTCCCCTCCAAAGCTCCATTCATATCCAGCCTGTCCCGCCCGCCCGTTTGCCGTCCGTTTTAGGCGGGATGGGAAGTCAATGAGAAGAGATGACCGTGGCAGAGCGTGGCGTGCAAGGCGAGGCGTCTGTAGCCATTCACCCGTTTCCTTTCTCCTCTTTTTCCTTTCTTTCTGCCCACGGATCCCCCTCCCCTACCCTACCCTCCCTTCTCTTCTCTTCTCTTCTCCTCTCCTCATTGCCTCTAAAAGAGAGGCCAAGAGACAAACGTCCTCTCCCTTGAACCCCCCCCCCCCCCCCTTCTCCCCGTCGACCAACGGCCGGCGGAGACAACCAAACCCGTCCACCACCCCTTGTTTGTTCTCGCTCCAATGTCTTACCAGGTCATACAAAGCTTGGTTTGTACATCTAAATTCCCGAAACAGAGGAAGACAAAGAAGGAGTCGGCCCGCGGAAGGGGAAACAAAGAGAGGGCAAAGGGATCAACCACAATCGAAAAAGGGTGGGGGGAGCAACGAGAAGCAGAGAAGCGATACGGAGTACACTAGAACAAAATCATAAAAAAATAAAAGGATAAATAAAAACACCAAGCAAGTTAGCTGGATCTGCGCTGTTCAAATTTTACAGGCCCACTAAAACCGATGGCCGATTGTTCCACATCCTCGATGCATACTGTCGTCGTGTGCATACGGTGGTGGTGGTGGTGGTGGTGATGGTGGTCGTTTACAGGCGGAGGGGCGGAGGAGAAAGGAGGAGAAAGGAGACAGGCGCGCCGAGGCGAACCGGGTCAAGCCAGGTACACACGTTTGGGGGTGGACGAGACTCGAGAGGTCATTTGCCGAAAGCACTCCGGGACCCCTAACGCTAGTCCTGGTCCTCTCTCTCTCTCTCTCTACCCCCCCCCCCCCCCTCTCTCTCTTTCTCTCGGCGGGCCAGCAAACGAGGAGAGGGAGTGATGAGCCATGAGTGGTGTCGGGGCCTCGATGCCCCTCTCCGCAATCAACGCTCATGGGGACAGCATTGGGTTGATCCTGGTAACGCAAACCGCGCGAGCACGCCAAGGCAAGGGGGAGCAGGGGAAGGGGAAAGGAAGGGAGCAAGCCGTTCGGCGACGTTGAGCACTGTGGCCCGAAGAACCAACCAGGTAGATAGATACTCGAGTCGCACCAATACCGGTACACGGACACACACATACACAACATCCACAGAGAGACACATACACAGACACGCCGCACGGCATCCATGACGCACATACAGCAAGACCACGAGTCCAACAAGCAGGAATGCAAATGCTGTGTACTGCTGAGGATTACCCATGACGAGGCAAGCAGAGCCAGGCCTCCCACGCATCCACGGAGAGTTGCACGGCAAGCGTGTGCCCCTGGTAACGATAGAAAGAGGAAGACGGTGATGGCGACCGAGGCGGGCGAGAAGAATGGTTCCCTTGCGGCGATGCCCATGGACCGGCATTGTTTAGGATAGTGGTACCCTGGCAATCATTTACTCACATAACCTTATGCCTGACAGAGGCAGGCCGGGCGAGGTTGAAGCGCGCGTACTGACAGCCTACAGGTAGGTGCCTGAGCAGTGTGTTTACGCATCCACCTTTCAGCAATCCGAGTTACACTCTTCTCAACGGCAAACCCATGAGTGCATGATCCCGATTCTTTGCAGCTGCGCTAGGGATTGTGTGCCGTCGGGCTTGTGCGACACGGAGCGGAGGAGGCGGAGGGGAGTGCGCGGCGAGCCTAACACACCTTGGGAGCGAGAGACAGGGAGCACGCTGCACCACCGAGGTCCCTGAAAGCCTCCAACTTCCAAGTTCCTTGTCTCGAGCGGCCGTGAGACTGGTCCACGACGACAGGAGTTGCCTGCTTGCGATGCATTCCGACGGCCGTAGGATGAGGCCGAAGGACAATATGGGCACGGTGGACTAGGTCGGTAGCTGGCGGGGGAGCATGAAAGTAAATCGGTACCCTGCTGTTTCCTGGGGCGTGGAAATCCTATAGACTCTGATCTGCAGCTTTGATTGAGCTGTTGTATTTTGCTCTTCAAGTGGACACGGCCGACGGGTATTATTTTGGAATAAGCAGTCGCATCTGGATAATACGTCTTTCTTGATCGTGTTCAGAGGCAAGTATTTATGGCACAAGAATTGGCTTTGTTGCCGCCAGCGCAGCAGATGAGAAGGCGGCTCACTTTCGCTGCGTTCCCTTACTTGAGGGGGGGGGGGGGGTTCAAGGAGGGGTACCGCGAGGAGCACATCGATTCGGCGTTGCCAAATTATCCTTGTTGGTGAGGGATGAAGGGGTGTCGAGATTGGAAAGTCTAGGCTCCGTACGGCAGCCCATGGCGCAAGACTCATTCATAATGTGGAAGGCACTGCAACTAGGAAGCCTTCGCGAGCCCTTCCGGTCCTACGCGCGAGAAGGGAGGGGCTCGCCAGCCGTGCCCAAAACAGACAAGAGAAAAGAGACTGGGAGGACTAATAGATAGAGTGGCCGGCCACCAGGCTTCTGGGGGCTTGGAAAGAGTGGCGGCGCGACTACGGACACGGCGGGCTGAACTGCTACCGAGTCTAAAAGTGGCGAGAAAGAGGCTAAACGCCCCGATCAAGACGCACTGTCTGTCGGCGCGGAACTGATTCGGTGGCCCAACACTACAACTAGTTCTCACAGACCTTGTCATCCTGTCAGTGGCCCTGACTCTTCCGGAGAAAGGGGACCGATCTTGGCAGTGATGAAGTAAGTAGACGGTGAGGGAAATCCGAGAGGACAGGGAGAGGATGGGGATAGAGAAGCGGAGAGAACATGGAAGCTGTGGTGAGGAAACGCACGCGAATTGTTGCAGTGCGTGCCTGTACATTCACCAAAGGGAGGGTGTGACAGGGAAGGTATGGCAAGAAGGCGGTGGATCTGGACGTTGTCTTGCAAAGTACCTCTACCTCGCTTGAGGCAAAGGGTACCAAGCAACGATAGCAAGCATAGATGGCCCGGAGCCGCCGAAGACGAAGGAGGGGGGATGATCCCATTCAGAGGCCTGAGGATGAGCGGGACTCGAGACTTGGAGCGTGGGTAATCGAGGTTCGTCTGGCCTCAAGATGCCAGGCTCGGGCTTTGGGTTACATCTTGACGTGCAGCAGCAATCTTGCAGGGTGACTGTGCATCCGGAAGCATCGAGGTGCGTCCATCCGTACGAGCCTTGTCTCGATCGATGCGTTTGAATCTGTCGAGGCGCTTTCAGACGGTGCGCCTGGTACAACGGATTGGCCTGGCCAGTGAATATCCCTTTCCTTCGGTTTGAGAGTTTGTCAAGTTGATTCGGGAAAGTCACATGGTCTAGACGTTATGCGGCCGTCAGCGCCACCGGACGTGAGTAGTATCTCCCTCTGCTGTGTACAAAAAAACACATGCCAGGACTGGCCGGCGATCTGGTGTGCGGCGGCAAGCTGGTCTACATCGTAGGGAGTCAGGAACTGTGCGGCTTGGTGCCGTCAAAGTTGGCCTCCGATCTGGAACGCTCTCAGGGTATCCAACGTGGGAAAACCTGGGGAGCCGAGGACGATGACGGGGGGACGGAGTGCGAGATACGAGTTCGAAGGTCAGATGATATAGCGCACAAGGCCCACGGGAGGGATGACGGCAGGGCGGAAACGTGGGACGGCTAGGTAGTATGGATGGAATGGGGGTGTACGAGGAAGAAACCAAAAGGGAAATGGGGATGGAGTGAGGCTTGCTGACTGAAAACGGCGGCGCTGTCAAGAAAACACCTTTGCTGGCTTCCAAGCATGCCCTTCCCGTTCGTTGCGAAGATAAGATTTGCGTTGAGGCTTTAACCCAGGCCGCCGTTAAACGGCGGCCTGACCTGTCTGTGAACATACATTCTTGGGCGGAAAGTGTGTGCCCGAGTCGGGCTCGAAACACAGGTGGTGACCAGGCAGAACGGGATTGGGAGGATGAGAGCACTGGTAACAACACATGACCTTGCCATCAGTCGGATGGAGGAAACAATCCTTGAGGTTTGGTTCAGGGATCATACCATACTGCCAACGCAAGCTTTCCTCACCTGTACTTGCTATGGTCAAGCCAGCATATACCCCCACATACATTTGCCATTCTTTCTTTTGTCGTCACAGACATCGACCTACAGCCTAAGTTGCCGCTGACAAGGTGGAGGAGTCATTTTGTTTTCTTCCCAACTAGACACATCCCTGGCCCCAAGATGACACCAGAATCCGGACGCAACGATGCTCCAGCAATGGAGGCAGTTTCTCTCCTCGCAAGGCGAGCATGTTTAGGATGTTCTTGCTTGACTTTGTCTTGAGCCAACGGTAGGCGCCAACTTTTTCCTCTTCGTTGACTATGGGGGCGATGATGTGTTGGCTGACTGCCACGCGCAAGGGGAGTTGGCCAAGGCACCATCGTCGCTCTTCGTTCATGTCGTCATACCTTGCCCTCGTTGTTCTGATAGTCTTTTGGCACACAAAACAAAGGAGCAGGTAGCCGACGAAAGGTATGGTAACACCAAAGATTTCTATGTTCAGGCTGACGGCGAACAGCAGCCGCCCGAGTCTTCTGCTTATTTGTCTCGACCAGTCTTGTTCCTTTTTAACCTCATCCCGAAGGGGGACAGAAGCGATACCCGTCCGCCCGAGACCCAAACTGAATCACAACAAATCGGATTGCATATTGGCAAGACTTTGACACAGCTGCGAGCAGACGGTAGATCAAGACAAGCTACCACCCGGCCCCTTTCTCTTCTCCTTACTCGGTCTATCAACCGACATCCTCCCTTGAATGAATCTCCCTCGGCTGCTAGGGAACGGTCATCGTTATCGATCACAATTTGACTGCGACCCTTGTTAGGAACCCCCAAGTAGTGTCGAACCGCTGATTCCTCGTTTCCTCGATAGGGGTAGCATAAATCCAAGGGAGAAGGGGAAGAACGACGACACCCGCCAGGTTAACAGCACGAAGACCCCCGCAGACTGTGTCTTTCGCGAAGGCACGACGAAAGATTGGGACAACTAGCTCCGTATCTCTACCATACACGTCATCAACCGCCGCGTCGACAGTCTCAAGTCAGCTTGACAGGCCGGAATTCACTGCTGCCTAGACTCAGCCGAAACAAGAACCATCTCGCATCACGGCTGTCTACCTTCCGTGCAAGACCTTCCTTCCGCCAGAGAACCCGACCCTTTGGGCCCTAACGTGCCGGGGAATGTGGCTTGACTAGAGTGGTACGGGAAGAGACGCAAATCATTCCCAGTTCGTGCCGCGCAGACTGGGAAGCAGGAAATCAGGGACGGGCCAGGTCGCCTCGACTAACTAGCCAAGAGCGTCTATTGGCATGTCCAACCTCAATGCGGTGCAGGCATTGCCCGCCTGCCTTCGTTAGCCTTTTCCTACCGAGAACGATAACGGAACTCGGGGTAGACCGGGGGTGCACCAAGAATGGAAAAGTGGCTAAAGAGACGTAAGTAACACGCCTCTGGTATATCTGGACTTTTCTGGTTAAGAGCTCATCATGGTAATGATGTCTTGGACATGCCGCATGTTTGCACTCTATTATCTCTCTCAGGGTTAGGGTTGCACACGCCGAAGAGAGTTACAGATTCTGCGTGGCGAGTAAGGCGCCTACCGATCCGCACGATCGAGGGTACTAAGGGATGTTTGTCGTCTGCGGAACCATCCGGTTGTAAAAGTCTCTTGGATCGATGGTGCTGCGGCTGGAACATGTCCTGCCCACCATTTCTGTGTCCATGGCGGAAGCTAGTCGACCAGATTCCCGGGTGCCGGGCGTCGTTACTTCTATGCGGACGGTCGAGTGGCGCAACTGCTTCCCTTTCCCACGCCCCTGCTGGATGTAAGACATAGGACCGAGTTCAGCCAGTCCAAGAGACCTTTATGTCTTGGCCTCTTTGCATTGGGCACGCGATGTCTCGCCATGAAATAACCCAACGAAGCAATAGTCATATTTGACTAGAGATCTGTCACGGGATCTCGAGGCTTCACACGGTGTGGAGCCAATAGCCTGCCATGACGCTTGTTACAACTATCATTCACCGACGCCAACGCTTGCGATATTGCAACTTGACCATAGACGCGATGAATATTTTGCCCGAGTGACCAAAAACTATGGTGTCAAGAGATTTTTCGGAGGCTTATGTCGTTAAGTCCAAATATAGACTTGGTTTTTGTTTTTGGTAGGGCTGGTCAGCGATACCGACCAAGGCAGAATCTCCTGGAAAGGAATCCCTGGATAGTCAGCCCAAAATGCTTCCAAGCAAGACTGCAGTGGTCCTCAACAGGGTCACCAAACGAGTCTGTACAGAAATAATAACGCCATTTATCTTGGAATAAATTCCCGTTGTGTCTTGCCAGCCAGCCTGACCTTGCTCCACCATATGGAGAATGGCATGTGTTCTTATCCCGTCTGCAAGGCATTGGCCCATGTGTAGTTCTAGCCGTGTCTTGGGGAATAAGAGCCATTTACTCTAGATACTTCGAACCCAACGAACGAGATTAGCAAAGACGGTTCGCTTCTTGTCCACTCAGAGTTGGCCTCGAACAGGCCCCAGCTCGGCGTTTACCGAACATTGAGAGGAGTATTGGTTACAGGATGAGCCAGCAATACTCGTCGCAGAAAATAAGGGGCAAGCATCAGGAATTCGCCTTGAACCCCTCGAACTGGGATATCTAGTTTGTGTGTCGGGTTGTCTTCATCCGGATTCTTTCCTTGCCAAAGCAGAGTGTGCTGGTTCCGGGCAAGCAAAAGGGCATTTGGAAGGTCGTGGGGGAGAGAGAGCACGTCGCTCAGCCCTATAATCAATACCGGGCCCGACATTTAGTCCCTTGAGAGATCGATATGAGCGGAGATATTCCGTCAATGACGGCCATGATGTGTATTGCCTCTTACAGCCAGCCGACCCTGCCGCGCGTTGAGCATGAATCCCCCCCAGTACGTCAGATTTGGTAACGCGGTTGTCGATGGCCACGGCGCCGGGACGACGAGTTAAATATACCGAAACGGCCTCCCGGACCAGCAGATTAGAATCAGAGTGTACTTTGGAATTGTTTTTTTTCTGCCCAGGCCTCCCTTCCCCCTCTCTCTGTACGTCTCGGTGTACTCTCGGTGTAAGGTGAAGCCACGATGCTTACCATGTCACCCCGGTGAGCCAGCATCCGTGCTCGGTGAAGCTAAGGTTTCTCGGTCAGTTTGACGGCATGCCGAAAACTGCAGAGATCCGGAGCGGATCGGGACTGAATCGACCGGAAGGCGAGAGCAGGAGACTTGAGTCAACCCCTCGGCACTTGGATCCCAAGGCGCATTGGCTGACAAGTCTTACTACTACATACGCAAGAAATACTGCTTTCAACCTCGTCCAGACAAACCCTCCCAAGAGTGGCGCATTCACCCACAACCACAAGAGCAAGGTCTGGCCTAGACCTCGGCAGCGGCTTCATCGACCTGTCAAGTCAGGGCCAAGCCTGAAGTGAACGACAGCGTTGCCTTGTTGTCCTCCGCTGAAGGTTAAGGTGCAGAGTCCTCGTCATCTCCGGATCCTTGGACCTTAGGTATGTCGGTTGCTGTTGAAGTCCGCCTGTTGGCACTGCCGACCGATCCGAACCTGTCATCGATGCTCACTTCCATCATGCTTAATTTCATCGCACTGGGCTATCATGGTGTGCTAGTTGTGCTGACGCTGCGGCCGCCCACCGGCTCCAGTACCTTGCGAAGTTGTGGCCTTGTGAAGTTGTGGCCAAGTCGCGAACAATTGCCGTTCTAGGTGTTTAGTGATTACAATTCTAGGTCTTGACATGTCACTGACGGTAAACTTTGCTCCACTAATCGTATGGTTTGGCTGATGGTGTCAAGTTAAATCGAACTCACGGGAAACTCTAAATTTTCAACAGGACATCGGGATGCCATACCAGATTGGACTGTCGGTCTGCACGTTGTTTCTGCCGTCTTCTCAATGATAGCCGAAGATGATGCAGAATCATGGATGGTCATGAACATCGTTAATATCATTAAGATTAGAGTGCTGATTAGACAGTCTCTCTATCTATATGCCAGTGACTGACTCTCTGTAGGTTTTCGCGCCATTTCTTGGCTTTCCCAAGGATTAATGCATTTCCTCTCTTGTTTAGGTATCTCCCCGTGGAACGGACCAAATGTATCCCTCGATTTTCCATTACTCGTAATCCGCCTCCAGATTCGGCGTCGGCGGATCTGGTGTTGGTGTGGACGAGCGCCCTTCAACGCTCATTTCCTCGTTGTAGGCCATCTGCCCATGCTCGTTCCTTCCCAGCACGAAGCATCGTTCAGCGTAGACGCCATTTTCGTTTTGACGACGCCAGGCGGCGCTGAAACGGCGAACCATCACCTTTCGCCAACCACCCACGTTGATGGTGATCTGCTTCCACGGTACATCGGGCGTCGCTAGCTGCTTCTCCCGCAGTAGGAACTGGAAAGTGCGCAGAGCCGCGTCGTAGTCGCGATCCATCCCCGGATGGACTACTTCGAGTGGATGAAGAACGGTCTGAACGTGGAGCGTGAGTGTTTGCAGGCTACCAAAGTTGCAGATGGCGCGTAAAAACTCGGGCGGATCACACAGAGCCACGTCCATGTCTACCTCCAGCGTGTGTACGTATGGTAGGCCTTGTGCCAAAATCGCGAGGTCCTCGGCCCAGAGCGTTGGGCAACGTCGATCCTCTTCTCCGAATCCCATATGGTCCCGAAATCTGAGTATCTGCAGGGAGGCGCCATGCTTGAGGATGCCATCCAGAGGGAACAGCTGAATGTGGCAGGTCACGCTCAGCGTCTGCAGGGCTCGGATGTGGTTCGCCACCAGCAAATACAGGCCGCCTGTGGCTTCTTGACGCTTGTCGACAAGATGAGCACTAAAATCTTCGCAGTGCAGTCGTCGTAGTCCTGCGAGATGAGGAAAATCGACTGCTGACAGAAAATTAAAGACGGGCACCGAAATCAAGTCGAGCGACTCGAGTTGGGAGAAGTCCCAGTATGCTTGAGTGTCCTCCTTGGAGTGGTTCCAGTCGTAGGATTTGAGTACCAAGTCCTTCAGCGGCGGCATACGCTCCCCCTCTGTGAAATTGAAACTCGTTCCTTGTCCCCGATCCTCGTAGTGGAATGTCTCGAGGCGCCGGGACAGCAGAAGAAGCTGTTTGAGAGAGTTCAGTCGCGTGGTAAGCGGCGGAGCTGGACTAGCAAGCTTGAGGGACACGAGGAGGTCTGTGGGAATGGCTCGGACGTAGGTGTCTCGCAGTTGCCCCTCGAATTCTCGGAGCGGCAGATCTTCGACGAATAGCTTGGTACGATTAAATCGCGTTTGCTGGGAGTTGAGCACATCCGAAGGAAGCCAGAGGCGACCCGGTCTGAATTCGGCGTCGACGTAATGCCACCTGCAGAAAGTCTCAGCAATTTGCAATACACGCGCAGTCCAAGCGTAACGCACCGTACAGTCCTCAGGCGTTGAATCCTGTCTATCACACGTCGAATGCCGTCAGGATTAAGATCGCTTCGTGCAATGACATGGTTGGTGTAGGTAGACACATTGCGGAGGAGATTGGGATACCGCGATTCGGCATCCGGGGCAACGATGCGCTCGTTGAGGCACAGAGTACGGTATGTGACAGGCGTTGCGATGGCCTCGAAGCGTCTCGATAAGCACCGGGCAGCAGCAAGGGCGCGCTCGTCTAATTCCCGTAACTTGGAATTCGAGGGTAAGACGACGTCGAATATAAGTGTCGGGGTAGGTGGGGAGGGGAGTACCATCCATGAGTTGGAGGAGAGAACATACCTGATCAAAGATGAGAGCTAGCAGCTCGGAACTGAGGTCATTCAAAGACCATTTTTGAGGCGCTGCGCGAAGGGAGGATGCGGTAGCCATTCGCCGACAAATGGCGCTTCCACATGGAGGAGCAGGAGAGAGTCAGGCTCGAGGAGAGGTGTCGAGGAGAGGTAGAGGTAGGTGGTTAGACCTCGTGGTAGGTACAGAGACACAGAGGGGGAGGGGGAGCAAGGGTCTTATCAACGGTTCCATCAAACTCGAACGTGTTGTGCTGTTGAAGAGAGCTAGGATGGTCCGAAGTCATGATCCGCAGGTTGACAGACGGGGCTAGTCTGCTTGCGGACAATGTCACGAGCGGGTACAGTTAGATGACCCAAGTTTACCAGCAGCAGCTAGCCTAGCCGTGTGGCGACTGCGGGACGAAAGCTACTCGAAGGGCGCCGACAACGAGGAGAGGGCGGAGCGAACAAGAGGCGGAGGCCCCGGTGGAGGTGAGTGGACAAATGGAGCGCCGGGACGGGGATTTAATGGAGTCAACGGGGGTCCATGGACATTAACTCGCAGAAGCTGTCTGCAAGAAGGAGGCAAGGTAAGATGCTTGGTTGGTATGGTACGTATGTGCGCGTGTGTACGATGTATGTATGTTGTGAGTGACAGATACGACAGGATGTACAGCACCTGGATTTGAGTCTATGGGATTGCAGAAGGAGGATGGAGTCGCAACATTGGCCCGACTCAGACCTGGCAACTGAGGTACGATAATGACGACGGGGCAAGGGAATGACAGGGAGAGGCAAGACCAGCAGCCCCAACCGACTAGATGGGTGGATGACAAAAGACGGGAATAACAAGCAGAATGAAAGAATGAATGAGAGAAGGACAGAAGGAAGGAAAGCAAAGGGCGTGGATGAATGAACAGAGGGCTACAGAAGAAAAGCTAGAAGAGCGGATGGAAGAGAAGAGACTTTTCCAGGGCTATCAAGACACGCACGCGCCAAAACAGAACGGGACTGGTTTGGAAAGGAACGATGAGACAAGACCAGCCCAAGGTAGCAACCACCACCGGTAACAGCTCCGGTAGAAAAGGATGGCAGAGAGACATCAGTAGGAGGGGGGGTAGGTAGGCGAGTACCCTGCACACCCTACCGACTGACTTCGTGGAGACTCTGCCGCGTGTCAAGTAGCGGCAGTACTATAATCAGCAGCAGAGGGAAAGGTGTGTAGGGATTGGAGAGTGCTGGGAACCTGTACAGAGAAACTGGATGTAAAGTACAACATGTTTCAATTCACTGGATCCGCCTTGGAACGAGGGCCTTTGTGGCTCGGGTACACCTCATCAAGGTTGGCTGCAGTGGAAGGTTGGTCAGTGGCCGACAGACAACCACGGCCGGAACAGAGCCAGAAGAAAAAGAAAGACAAGAGCAGTCAAGGAGCGAGGTACGAGGTGAGCTGCAAAGGGAGAAGAACTGGGCGTGGATGGGATGAGGAGAAAGAGGAAGTCGAGGGATGTTTCGCAAGAATGTCCCGAAAGGGAAATGCAGGTTCAAGATGATCCCGGCAGGGTCTAGAAGAGGGGCCCCCTGGTCAATGCGGGGGTTGAAGCAATCCGAAGATCGCTGGCGTCTAAATACATATGATGAGATGCATTTCGGATACGTACATGTGTCGTGACTGTACGTACCTCGCCATGTCTTTCCAATTCCCTTCCATTCTCAACTTCCTTCCCTCTCTCACGCTACAGCAAACACCGCGATCATGTCGCCTCCCCGTCGGCTGGCCTTTCATCTCCTCCCTCGTTAGATTAAAAATATATTCCGTGTCCATTTCTCCGAATGGAATAACGATCAAAGTATCAAGTGCCGCTCTCCATCGCTTTCTAGCATTGGCTGGTGCCTCGCTGCCGTCCAGCTTGACCTTCACCCGTCACACCCCAAGTCCTGACCATGCGGGCCATTCTCGCCTACCCACCCATTGCATTGTACCCTTTCCATAGCCCTCGCAAACTGGCAAGTGATGAATCACTTTTATGGAGTATACACATAAGCCTGTCTGATCACTCACTGTATGAAATCAGACAACATTTGACCGAGCCAACGTGAAGGCATGCAGCGATACGCTCCCGCTTCAGCAAAGCCTGACGACTGCATGTTCCTAGTCTTTTTTATATACTGTGGGGACCACAGGATGGCGACAACTTCGTCGATATGATCACAAGACTGGGCTCTGTTTGCGGATGGAACCCCCTTCCCCTACAGAAGCTACCTTTATCTTCGGGCAACTGCACGGCACATACTAGCAATGTTCGTTTGGCCATGGACACTAATGGCATGTCATAATGTCTGGCCGCTAGCTCGTCACTCGACTCAACTTCCATACACGCTTGCTTACCTGCCACACTGACCACGATCCAATCGCAAGACTCGCCGGGACCAAACGTGCAGCCATACACTGAGGGGCGGAGGGCTATTGGCGGCAAGACGATTGCTGCAGGAGCTGGTGTCAACTCCCTCGGGAGCCAGTCGCTGTTAAGATACGAACCGAAGGCTGCGCCTATGCTGACTTGAACGGTCGCCCATCGCGGCTTCTTCGACAGTCACGGAGATAAGATGAAGAACGTGGTTTGCGACGCCTAGATCCCCGCCATCAAGCTAGGAGACCCTATTTGACAACTTCTGTGCACCCTCCAGATCTCAACCAGCGGGTTGTTTGGGGGTTGGGACAAGGCCCCAGACAGGTAGGTGGGACTGAAGTCACTTGGACTGCAACCAGGGCAGGTCGAAACCAGGGACCCGTACCGTAGCCCGGAGGAACGGCAAGCATCATCGACAGCTACAGGTACACTGTAATCGATAATATTCCATTATCCGGGCTCCTGGCCAGCAAATGGATACGATTAGCTCGTCTGGTTTTACATCCGAACCCCTGCTGCATCCGCTGTTGAACAGGGGCCCGGGCCCGGATCTGCTGCACCGAGCAGGAATCGGCATCGCGCGCGCACACCACCATACTAGGCTCACTGACGCCGAAATATTGTGCTGGATGTCTTTTTTCCCCTCGAGTTTGCCGCATTCGAGTTCTCTTCTACGGGCCACATCGGGAAGCATCAACTTTGCATCCTCGTTGGCAATCAATGTGCCAGTGTGGCACAACCCGGCGAGGAACAGCGATGTTGCACCATGGACGCCGGTTGAAGTTTTGACAGCTGTTGCGTTCGTCTCGGCATACTGTTACGTGCGTAATGCATGCTGACAAGTAAGGTAGCACGTGGGCAGGTACGGGTCGCTATTTCTGTTATCCTCTTGGGGTACTCACGGCATCCATGGCTCACGTCAGAGGAGAGGACAGATGTCATGACATGCTGCGCGTCAAATCCTCGGTGTGTCTGACTTGCAGATTATCACTGCTTGCTGCACTAGTGTAGGTATTCATGTGCGGGTCATTCACCTAAACAGCATTGGAGCCCATCGCCGCATGCATGTCGACCGATGGCGGCCGGGCGGGTCAATGTTTTCCTTGGTCCCGACGTCGCGTCGCGAGCCCAATGCGGTTCGCTTCATTGTATGCACGCATATGTACCTACCTACTACCCCGTCGCCAACCGCAATGGCAGCCCAGGATCCAGCCAGAAGCTGGGTTTGGCTTTTTTCTCGAGGTTTTTTGTCTTGTTTCTGACCAGTCACTTACTTGGTCACATCACATCATGTGTTCTGCCTCCCAGCCACTTAGACAGTCACTCAGTGAATCAAGCACGCTTGAAACCGTTGCCGTGCACGCCTGTCGTAGCCTTCGAAACCATTCAAGCGGTCAACACTGTAGATCCTTGGCCCAGTTCCGACCGGCTCGTTCGCCCACGCGCCCATAGTCTTCTGTTGGATGCCGCCGTCAGCAAAGGACGAAATTATGCCATCAATACTAGTTAAGCAGTGTGCGTATGTTCTTCCGAACTACATACAATTATACCGAGGAGAATGAGCGGAACTACATAGTGTGAACTGCTTAGACTGCGTTGAGGGGGGGCGGTCGATCTCTCCATCAGCCGCATCGTCTGATCTCCGCCCAAAGATTCCATAGATGCGAGTGGTCCGTCGGATCCTTGCATAGCCCGCACTACCTTTTCCCCACGTTGCATCCTGGCGTGCCTGGCTGACCAGCCCCTTGACGACTTTCTTCATCAATCCCCTCGCCCACTAACCCCCATTATGGATCCTGGCAAGCCTTGACTCTTCGTCTTCATGACGCCTACGAACGAGAACGAGCCAACAGACATCTGAGTGACTGTCTTCCTTCTGCAAAACGGCCAACCAACGAAACGAATGAACCCGCTTTCCCGCCGGACTGAGCCAGGATTGTCACGATATGGACTTGATCCAAGACGACAGTCTTCGACGTCGTGATCGGGCATACCGTGTGCTTTTCTCCCCTCCCAAACCCTGCGCCCTTGAGCCTGTTCGCCTGCAGTGCCCGGTCAACCTCGTGGCGGCTTCTCTATGATAGGGCGTCGTTGAAACAAGGCTGGCGTAAAGAGGGTTCCAAGCCCCCTCTAATCAGTCGTGACGCGGCATATGTTCAGGCCAGATTCGACCTGGGATGGTCTGCTGTCTTGAAAGGGAATGCTGTTGCCATCTCAGTCGGATGAAGCTTTCGCCGTAAGAAGGGAGACCTGCCCTGACCGTGACATCCCATATGCCGAGACAGGTAGTGTTTGCAGCCCGACATGTCCCATCTACGGGGTTTGTCTTGTCCTGGCACCTGCATTGCCGACCGGAATTGGGCGTGGGGCACTGATTGCTCGCCTTTCGGACACGCCAGCAACAGCGCGCCTATCATCGATTCAATTGTGGGAGAAAGACCTTCCTCCCCCGTTTGCTCGGCCCATGTTTGGACTTGAAAGGAGTTGACAGCGAGCTCGTCAACATTGCAGTCCTACAGACCACTCCGTCCGACTAATGACACTGTCGGAAAATTCTTCTGACCTATTTCCATCCCACCAACAAACTGGGATAACCTTTATCGTGGCCTTTCTTCTCCTCCTCCTCCTTCTTCTTCTTCTTCCTTTCTTTTTCTTTTCTTTTTGGCTTGCCCAAGGCTGCTATCGACCCTCTAGGCAGAAAGCTGGGCCAAACGGCGTCATATGCAGCCCCTTCTTTGCTTGCTCATCCCCCACACTCGCAGACGCAGAAACAGACAAGTCGATTGCAACTGCTGCCCTCCCCCATTACCCCATGTCCGTGTTTTCCGAATGAGACAGGACATCGTAATCGGTCAACATTGCAAAAGCTCTCCAACTCACTCAATCCCTATATGCCAAGGACGATCAAATCATCCATTCAACGGTCCGTATCTCGTGTCTTTATCGAATCCCCATTGAATCTTCAGCCTAGCTGGAACTTGCTTACTCAGACAGCACAAAAGCCAAGGCTCTCACCAACTTAAGCTCGCGAAACTCATCTACAGTCACATACGACCATACCCACTGGAGAACTCGGGATCCCGTCCGCTCTCCCATAGATAAGCCAGTGAGGGCCGGATTAGTAGTTGGGTCGGTGACGACCAGCGAATACCTGGTGTTGTATGTTTTTTATTTTTCAGCAAATCTTTTGTGAACTGCCATACATCTCTCGGCGATGTCTGCTTGGCAGCCGTTTGACAGCGGGTTCGAATGGTGATGAAGGTCGTCGATATGTCTCACAGATTGTCACTGTCCTCGAACACAATTCCATCCATGGCGATACTACATGTCTCCAAATGTAGCGTCTGAGCCGAGCCATCCATCAATTTGACCCTTACGGCGAGCTTTTCCTCGAGGCGGCAGAATGCTAGCTAAGCCCAACCAAAATCAAGAACTTTTGTCATGGAGGGCACGACGGCGCTCGCAGCGTCCGAGGAGATTAATCTTTTCCGTTGGAAAGGATCATGGGATGCGTACCCATCCATGTTGCCGGAAAGCAGACAACATGCGCTCCACGACACCATTCATGGCCGCCACCAGACGCCACGTGCCTGCCAGACTTTCATCACCACCACCGTGTCACCATCACCGACCCAACCTTGCCAGTCTTATGGCGCTGAACCCAGGCTCGCGGCGGGTCATCATCGGTGCAAACTGCTGCCATGATAATACGAGTCTCGGCTCGCGTAGGGCTCGCGATAGTCCCATTAACCTCCGGGTCTTCAGACTACCTGCTACCATTCACTTCTCACGCTTGAAAAGAGAAAGAATGAGCTAGACGTGAACTTGAGCGACACTGTGCTGACAAATGGCATTATTGAGGCAGGCACTTAAGCCCTTTAGCTAGTGGGCTGTCTGGGTTGATGCTGTGACGATCGAAAGACAACAGCTTGGGAAGTCTGGGGAACTTGGAAAGCTGTTGTTGACAGGCGGCTCTAATGGCTGCAGTATTTGAATAACGTCCTGTATCCGCTTCTTCTTCTTTTGACATGCCTACAAGTTGGCCTCCAGCAGCAAAGCACCGCGCCGACAGTTGTCGTTGGCCTTTCATGACCTGCAGCCTGCCGCCGCCCCCCACACTTGCTCGACTACCTACACGTGTAGAACTTGTTTCTCCAACAAAATTGTCGCTTTCTCTTTTCTGCCAGCTCAAGGTTGGTCTCCGTCAACCTGCTCCGGCTTCTCTTTGTCTGGCACAGGGTTGGCACGTATCGAGTCTCACAGTGACGTCGCGATCCGTCTCGAGCAGCGATGGCAGACATTGTAAACTATGGTCGGACGAGGGGGCTACCCTCTGACCAGACGTACACATCTTTCCCTTTTTATCAGGGGAGGGTATATCCTGTTTTATAAAGTAAGATGAGGTAGGCGTGGGTGTTGGTGTGGAACGTGATGGGCTGGCAGACCTGTTCTGGAAACTGGTTCTCTCCACGTCTTGATACTTCACTAAAGGACTTATCTGTCTACTAAGGCTATCGACGGAGACCGGTCGGCTACAAAATTAGTAGGCCAAAAGGATTAAGCAATTAATGAGGCATCCCGTGGCACTGCGTTTCTACTCATATTTGCTTATTAATAGTATTTTCTCTCGCCTTCCTCTCCTGCTGCTCCCTTACGTTGATGTTAGATGGCCAGCAGCGACCTCCTTGACCAGTGATCAAATACAGTCGGATATTGTTTCAACCCCACCCCTGCAGTAAACTCAGCGGCCGTTGAGACATAGAACGAAAGAGAAAGATGGAGGGAAGACACAGAAAGAGGCGGCCCCGATAGGAATAAGCAATCACTTGGCGTCACAATCCTTGACGGCGAACGACACGGGCAAGAGCTGGGAGTCGAGTTCGGATCGTAACCACCCCAACACTAATGTACCTCCCCACATCCCCATCAGCCCACTGCCAATGCCGGGAAACATGTTTGCCTTCTTTGCGGCAGGGCGCGGCAGTAGGCTGACAACTTCGAACTATGGGCAGGATTGTACCAGGGATCTCACACCTTTTTTGCCTCTCTTCCTTGTATGTGGCGCGGGCAGACGTGACAAAGTCAATAGGAAGCATGCAGAGGTATACCGTTTGGGAACTAGTCGCAAATGATTTCCAACCATGGCTTATCAAGATATGTCTGCCAAGTAAATGGAGCTACCGACAAGAAATGAAGAAAGAAGTACTGGTAGAAAAGTGAACGGGCTGGTTTCTTTCAGGGGCCCCTGGCCAGATGCCAAGTTTTACTGATGCCTACTACGTAGTATACCGGTGATTGCAACCATCCTCACCTGGCAGGTGGGCCTCTCCCTACCTGCAATGACATCGCAAACAGACGCTTAAACTCGACGTGCTGTAGAAGTTGAGGTTGACGGAAATGCCGCCAAAAGAAGAGCAGTTGGAGAATGAACACTCCATCGTTCTAGAACCCAAGCTCCAATCAATATCTAGACACTGGGTCTTTCTTTTTGGAGCTCTTGGGGCTAGATTCATAAAGGTCGTCGTCTGAATCTTCATGGAGCGTCTCTTGACGGGTTCCGAGATCGACAGTCTGGATCGGGTTACCGCTCATGGGACCAGGCGTTGCAGCAGCATCAGCACCGTGCATCGTGACCTTGCCAAGAGCACTGTCTTGCCGTCCCAGATAGCTTGGGGTGGAGCTGAAGCCTGGGTGGTAGGGCTCGAAAGCCAGACGCGGCTCTTCACCCGAGAGTTCCACTGCGCTGCCAGATCCTCCGGGTCTGCTCAAAGAAGAATAGTTGGTCTCTGGCTGGGGGTCTCTGAAGGGGTCCTCCGTCAAAGGTTGCTGTTGTACTTTTGACGGAGGACCAGGAGGCGGTGCGAATGATTCCGAAGCCTTTCCCTTGCCATTACCTTGAGTTGGCCTCGTTGGCAGAGGAGGGGCCGGTGTCGAACTGGAAGAGGACGATTGCGCCTGCTGCCATTCCTGTGGCGGGTTGGAGTGCTGGTCTTGTGGACGAGTTGGATGCTGGTATTCAGCCGCCTGGGGACTGACGGGACTAGTATTATCGGACCGTGGACCGATACCAAGTTGCTTCCGAGCGCCAAGAACGGCTCTTTGATGCTGGTTGAGTGCCGACTGAAGTTGCTCATTCGTATCGATCAGATGCTCCATCGTGTCGTTGTCGGGGGACGGGTTCTCTGCCACCATGTACATTTGTATACTTCGCGAGGCGCTTTGACATCTATCGGCGAACTCCTTGATTAAGTCATTGTTGATGACCTCCTGAGGGGGAGTGTTGACCACGACTTGCGACAGCAGCTTGGCGGAAGTCAGCGCTTCCTCCAGTCTGCTCGCGAGTTCCACGGGGCTGGGCAAAGCCCGGTTGGTATGGTTTCGAGCGAAGTAGTTCTGGGAATGGGAGTCGATTGCGGGTACATTCATAGTCCTAGGATCGGAGCCGGTCGTGGATTGCCTCGGCTTCTGGAGGAACATGTCAGTTGGACAGATGGGAGGGTTCGATTCGGAAGAGGTCCTACACCAAATTGCTTATAGCTGCGCTCTTTCTCCTTCTTCCACATGGAAATGAGCTCGCCCAGACCATAGTCATCGGACTTGGTGGCCTCAAATGTATCCAACGTCTCCGACAGTATTTGTTTGACGCTGGGGTCGTGCGTAGATCGGTAGAGTTCCTTGACCGTATCTGCAAACTTCTTGTCCATGTTGCGCGTGAAAGTCGGGCCGGGGTTATCAGTCAAGATGCGGATCAACATGATGGCATTGTACTGCCACGAGGCTTTGGCGTGGTTGTCCTTGGAAAGGTATTTCCGGATGACCCGCGCGCACTCAGCGGCGGCGGCCGGGGAGGACTCGGCGGCATCGACGATAGGCGGGAGGTAGAGAACTTCATCACCCTGGAAACACGGAGTGAGCAAATAACTTTGGAGGTATCAGGACATAGGCGAGGATGAGCATACCTGGGCATTAGGGCCCCCAGACTCGCAAAATTGTCTCTGAGCACGAGGTCAGCAACTGCTCCTAGCGTTGGGAAGGAGGGTTTTGCGTACCACGCTGCGCGCAGCGATAGCTTCGGGAGTCTCATTCTGCGGGTCCGACGACGCCGATGCATCACTGGGTCCACTGAAGCCTTGCGGAGAGGGGTGTCGATCAGCACTTCCTTCGCAGCGACCGTGCATGTGTTGGGAGGGACAAGACGCAAAGAGCCCTCTACTTACTGTTCGTCGTTCGCTTCTTGATGGTACTCATCATGCGATTAACGCTAAGCCCCTTCATGACCTTCATCTTTGCCGTCGTTGGCTGACGTCGAATCGGCTGGGCGTTTAAATCAAAGGAGAGGTGGTATAATTGGAGCACGAATGCAAGAGTCCTCGGACAAATTGACAGAGAACAGGCGAAGGACTCGAAATGGAAGAACCAATCAGGGTTTGAAGAGGAAGTGGGATTTCGACGTAGCTGTTGGCGAACGGCAGAAGCTATTGCGATCAAGTTGACAACTGATGATGGATGCCCGTGGTTAAAGTTTGGTGCGAACCAAATGACAGCAAGGCGGGAGCAACAAGTGTGCGTGTGGCAGGCAGCGGGAGAAGTTTGGAGGAAATACGCAGGGCCTATCGAGCTGCAGCCTGGAAGTGACGCTCGGAGGTAAGTACGGATATGAGCAGGCAAAAGGGAGGTAAGACGACGTTGAACGGGCCAGACGAACGGGGGGTTATCTCAAATTAAACCTCAGCCCGGCCTCCCGCACTCACAGCAAGTAGGAAATGCGTCGTAGACGTGTGCTGGACCGTTGGAGAAGTTTTGGCGGGGTGACGGAGAGGGAGGTCAAGTCGGGTCGGGTGGGGTTGTCTGCGCCTCTCAGAGTGCGTAGAGAGGGAGCGACTGCGAGTACTACGGTATCAGGCCAAAGTTAATCCCCCTGGTCAGGTACTGGTGGGGCTGACTCTTCTTGGGCCTATAGAGCCTATCTAACTAATCAAAGGGTTTGAATTCAGGCTACCTGCCAGCAATTGCTACACTAACCTACAGGGTTATTCTGAAATCGATCTATTAGGATGCTGCTAGCTTATGTCAGACGTTTTTGTGCTCTGTACAGATTCATAAGGCATGTCTTAGGGCCCTGTTTATGGGGCAGTACCTGGCTACCCGGTTAAATATACCCCTAACACCGTAGTAGTGGCACCTGTGGCAGCCTTGGCTTCCACGAATGCCCCAAGTCTTGGTACTCTTTTATCACTTTCCTCTTCCCCGCTTTTGTTCAAGAGTGCTTGATGAATCTATTCTGGAGACGGGCGCAGAGACCCTACGGCTATCCGCTTGTCTGATGAGAGGGGATGAGAGAGATGGATGGATGGATGTCGGTGTCCAGGGAACCGGTGAATAAGGCATGTACGACAAAAACTTCATTCGTAGGTACGGATACTCGCAGTGTAATAGTGCTATCCGTGGAGCACTTCCCAATGAATACTTCCCACTACCTACTTGCTGAAAGCAAACGAGTGTGTAATGGTATGTACCTACCTAGGTACCTAGGTACCTCCCTACCTAGGTCGCTAACCCAAGGCAAGCTGTGTAGGTAGGTAGGTTTCCCACTGCTGCGGCGAGGTGTCCCGATGCTCCCAGCAAGCATGACGACGCGTCAAAGGCAAAAGGGATGCTCAAGAGGAGCCAACGGGATTACTTAGGGACTCCCTACTCCGACACCTCTAGTACGTACACGCACACATCATTCGCACCCCTGTCGCAGTTTGATGGAAAGGGAGACCAATTGATATTGGATTCCGGGGTATCTTCTGGGTGTCAAGTCGCGCTTTGATGCCTCTCGACGCTACGGGCAGAATGCCATGAATGCACCATAATTGGCCCTCACCGCTGGCATGGGTTTGGGAGGGTTTATTTTAAATCTGGAGAACCCCCATGTCACCATTGGGGTCGCATCAATCCGAGATAACGGGGGAAGATTCATGCCGTACCTACCTAGGTACCTAGGTTTGTACCTATCTAGGTGTTCCAGGGGTCCTCCTCCATATTTGATCGGACGGCCGTGCCCCTGTTCAGTCTCCAGTGACGCCTAGCTCGGACCCGGACACTTTCGCGACGACAAACAGAGACACATATGCACTTACTTGCTGCAACGTACGTCTGCACAGCCTCGTTTTTCCACGCAAGCACTTGCACCGCTCACCACTTACGTACATTGACGACCGCGCCACGAGACCTCCTATATCGTGGCGCCTATCAGTTGCGGGGATGACCAACACGCCATACATCGCTAACCCCGCAGTCTGTCTCGAATGTAACCATCTTATTTGCCAGCCAAGACGGCTCTATCGGAATACTTATTCGGCAATGAAGCCCACACATAGGTACTCGATGAACAACTTCATTAGCGACTGCTCGGTAATTTGCGCACACAGCATGGCGCGGTTGTCTATTCATGCTGTCTATCTCCATCACCCTTCGAACCTGCTTGATTAGGTACGTCGTGATGCATGCAATTCAAGACGAGTAGTCCTCTCCTTCGTCTGACTCGCCATCGGCCAACATGTCTTCGACAATCAGATTTCCTGACCGCCCAATCTTCTGCGCCATCGTCTCCTCCTTGCTGGGCTCGTACACAATCCGGGGCATAACAGATGCGATACGGAACTGGTACTCGTGCTCATAGCCTTCGGGCTGCGCTGTCCCCTTCTCCGTCGTGACCTCCTCAGGTGCCGTCAATATGTCGTAGCATTCCACAAACGCATAGAGTGCTTCCATTGTGGTATCGTTTCGGAATCGGCGTACAATTCTCCCCCCACCGGACGACTCGGGCAATTTGAGCGCAATTCGGACAACATCCTTGCTGCTCGCCGGTGGCTCTTCTTCCATTATCATCGCCCGCCACCGTTTCCACTTGTCCCGCTGTTCCTCGCGTCTTGCGGCGGCCTCGGCCTCTTCCTCGGCCTTCCGCGCGGCCTCCGCTGCAGCGTTTTCCGCCTCGCGCCGTTGCCGTGCTCTTTCCCTGTCCTTGGCCAACGACCGCTCGTAGGCGGAGTCCTGTTCGTTCCTGAGGCTTCGCGTCACTTCCTGCGCTGTTCTGTCCGCCCGAACGCCTGCCAGGTCCGGCGCATACTTATTAATGGCGGCCTGTGCCTCTGAAAGATATGTAGATGCTGGCATAGGCCCGGCCAGGCGCTTGATGATACTCATCCTGGTGCTTCCCTCCTTGGGTGTGAGGCATACGATTGCCGAGAACGGGTACTTGGTGCAGTTGTATTCTTGAGCAACCTGGTACGCTTCCGAGTCCAGTATGTTGCCGCCCCACAGAATGATGTTGTTCGCCGGGTCATTGATGAAGCTGATTACATCGGGGGCCAGCAGCGTCTCTCTCGTGAAGGATTCCGTGTCATCGTGCTCGGGCGACATGAGGACCATAAGGAGAAATTTGAGTTCCTTCTTGGCCAGATCTTGTGCCTGAGCAACGCCACCCTCGAACCACGGCAACCCCGTGTTACCGTACTCTTCCTCGAACTCGCGTTTAAAACGTGCAGCCGTATCCCGAGGCATTAGCATGCGGCGTCCGTTGGTGCTCCTCAGTCCAGTTCCCGGACCACTCGTGATAGCTCGTGGCCGAATTTGCCTTGGGAGGAAGTTGAGCACGTAGAAAACCGTACGGAAGATCTTGGACGCGATACTGTATCCGATGCTGAAGGGTGCCAACAGCAACCCGATCAAAAAAGGAGGTCGGTGGAAGGCATTCGGCTGGGGAACGACTCGCGGTGCGGGATCAGGACGATCTCTTCGGGGAGCTTGCTGTCGGCCTGCCGAGGCATGCAAACTCTCTTGGAGGTTCTCATGCCGTGCTGTTGTCCGTGGGATGTCCTGCACCATGGCTTCCGCGACTGGGTCGGGGCCCTCGCCGTCAAAAAACTTGGCGATGGCGATCTAGAGGCTATGGTCAGCACAACCTACATACGGGACTGTGTTAGCTCTGAACGTGATGACTTGCCTGTACATTCCATTGTGACCGCTGCAGTAGCGGTACTGCATCCTGGAGGTCTTGATTTGTAACACTGGTGTACTGCTGCAAAGCCTCTTGCTGACTTGCCGACAGCCGTCCCAAATCTAAGTCCCCGCTCTCCGCCATGTTGACCGTTGACCGCGGTAGCAAATCAATAACAATCAGTCAATGTAAAAATGGGTTGCAAATGCTATGTTGCGTCGTTCAAAGGTCCATGGATCAGGGTTTGCCGAAAGAATTCGAAGTCAGATGGGCGAGGAGGGCGGTTATGGCCAGGTATGTATCAAGGCGGCAGCGCGAAGTAGCGGGGATTGCGCTCGAGAAGGGTAACAGCAAGGTTGGTGGCGACGTGAGAAATCGAAGGAACTTCCAAGCGATCAAGGGGCTCGGCGGTTATACCCTAAAAAGAGAGGCTGGATGTGCGGGCTTTGATAGAAAGCGACGGGTGTCTGAGGTTGTGCAGCCGCGCTTGATGTCCACAAGGGCTGGTGACGACACTTGTCCGTGACCATTGGAGAGGCCACAGCGTGTTAAGAGACTCTGCGCTTATCAATTATCGCTTATCGACGGTGAATTTGACTTGAGAAACACTATCCGTACTAGGTAGGTAGCCAGTAATGCAACTCAGAGGTACTGTCTCAGGTGCACAGTGCTAATATAGTTTTGAGCAACCAGAAAAATGCATACGCAGGGCGAAGGTGAGCACAGTGTTAACGCACCAAGTGGTGATCAGCTATAAACTGCAACAAATTTAGTACCCACGTCGTCCTCCCAAGGGTTGATTATTATCCGGCTTCAGCACTTGGCTTGGGGCGGCTCACCCAACCTCCTACTGCCATCGGACAATGCCCCTTTCCCCTTCTCTCTGCACGACCTGTTTTTTATCTCTGTCTTAATTCATTTATCAGAGGAGGCGGCGCATCACCTCACTTTCTACGCCGTCGTCGGCCTCGCCCAACAACCTACTTTACCTGCCTTCCGGCCTGCGATCGGCTACAGATATCCTCCTCGCTCCGACGCGCGCGCGCGCCTACATTTAACACTGCACTTGCCGCCGTACCATATCACAACGACTTCGCCTTACACCATCAGTTACCCTTCGGATTGATCGCCGGCCAACATCATCGTGCGTGTCCATGACCGAGACACCTACCCCACCAACAGTGTGCAAGCCATGGGAAATGTCTGCAAGGATCAAGTGCGTCCGCCCAAAAAATGCCCCCCGTCCGGCTTCGCGCCAGCCCCACGCGAGCTCCATTCCTTCACTGTGTTCTTCTCTGCCCGCCTTTGTCTTCTGTCCCCCGCCCAAACCAGCCTGGTCCCTCCCCGTCCACTTCCAGCGCGCGCGTCCGAATCATGAAAACGACCTCGACGACAATCCAACCATGGGCTCTGGATTTGGCTGACTCTATGCAGACGTCGTAGCGTCGACCAGGGCGGCAAAACTCTTTTTAACCGAATCTATTGATCATGGCGACCTCGCGATACCCCCAGTCCGACCTTCGTCGACAAGTCGGGTCGCCAAAGCCCAAAACCCGAGGCGAGTAGACGCGCCCATGTAATCTCTCGACCACATTGACATGGCACCACGGCTGACGTTTCGTCAATTGTATTAGAAAACAAAGAGACACTATGCCGGAACGTACTTATATATGGACACTGCCGATACGAGAACACAGGTTGCGCCTTTAACCACGACCAGACTCGATCCAACTCGGTCCAGAACAGCCCCGGCGGCCAGAGTAACCAGTCTGAATTGTAGGTGCTCACCCGCTACGTTGTTTTTGGTTTTATGCACTGCCGTTACCGATCCTGCCCCGAATGCCCGGAACCTGTCGTCACCACCCTCAATATCCCGGCGCCTGTCTCAAAAACGGTAGAAATGGTGCTTGACTGCAGTCAAGATTTGGGTGACGCTATGATAGGCGACTTGTGGTCATTGGTTGAAGTGACCATAGTTCTGTACGGCAGGCTCTATACGTCCGTGGGGAGAATAGGAGGAGGCGGGTTTAAGCCTTGCGGTTCTGACTGGAAGCACGTGTCCTCCGAAATGCCACGGGCTATGAGACCGCACACGGGCCAGAGGTATTGGTTCTGGTAGTAGAGACCTAAAGGCATGGAATCTGGGAAGGAGGGCATTATACTGCTGGATCCACGAATGCCCTAGAAGATACGACGCCGGAACCCGAGCACACTAAGCCAGTTCGATGGCGGACACACAACTTCATTTGATCAAGGGGCAGAGCTGACATTTGGACACCCACAGCTCGAGGAAGGCACTCAATGTCGACTCGCCGTCTTTTACTCCGGCTGGCCTTCCATCAGCGGCATCTCCAGGCGCAAATGCGCTAGGTGGCCCGTCAAAGAAATCCACCTTTTCCTCCCAAGCTGCCAGTGCAGCTGTCTTCACTCCCAGAGGAGCAGGTTGTATGTTACTGCCTGGTCTTTAAATTGAATGAAGTCTTGGGCCCGACTAATCCTTCATAGCTGCGACACCTGCTGCTGTTCAGGATGGCGAAACTTCATCGACTGTCTTCAACCCCGCAACTTTCCGAGAATTCACCCCTTCGAATTTTGAATTGAGTACTGGGGTATGAACATAACGTCGTTCATGTTCGGCTGGAGCTTAAAATACTGATACGCTTGCAGATAACCGCCAACGGTACGGCCTCAGATACAGGGCTCTCATTTGACCCCTTTACTATGCCTAATGTTGGTCAGGCTTTGCCGGCTACACCCTTCAACCCATATGCAGACGACCCAAGTGGCCTTGCTGGTTCAAGCGCGGCATACTTCCAACATCAGAACGCCTACACCGCCCCTCTTCAACCAGTAAGATATGGCGGACCGGAATCAAATGTGGCAAGGCTGATCAAGTGCAGCTCCAATACCACCTTTACGCCCCTGTTGGGCCATACAGAGACGACCTTTTGCCATTCCAGAGACAAATACACGACTTCTTCCTCCCCGAGAAGCTCCGTGAAGAAATGCAACGCAAGTCCGAGGCCTTGCAACAGGTCATGCCAAGTAAGTTGGCAAGAAACGTTTCTCAAAGTTTTGGAGGTTGACTTATCCACAGACTCAACTCTACCTCCGCTGGACAACTATTACTCGCTGGTTCCTCTCGATACAAGTCATCGGAAGAGCTCCAGTGTGTTCGGCTACACCACGTGGGTATACAAGGCAACATCTTCGAAGAGCGGGAAAACCTATTGCCTTCGACGTCTTGAGGGTACGCTACGATATCAAACTTCGATGCAACCCAGGCTGACGCACAACAGGCTTTCGGTTGACCAATGAGCAAGCTATTCGCTCGGTAAAAGAATGGCGGAGACTTAACAACGGCAATGTGGTGACAATCCACGATGCCTTTACCACTCGGGCATTCGGTGACAGCTCTCTCTTCTTCGTTCAAGACTATCAC
This sequence comes from Colletotrichum tanaceti, assembly GCA_005350895.1. Lineage (NCBI taxonomy): Eukaryota > Fungi > Ascomycota > Sordariomycetes > Glomerellales > Glomerellaceae > Colletotrichum > Colletotrichum tanaceti. The sequence continues at coordinate 78,687 of PJEX01000206.1, forward strand.
CCTCTATCTAAGACCCTCGCCGAGCTGCACTTTGCCCAGCCGAACACAACCCACGGTACACGTTTCAGTGCAAAGAACCCTATTGCGGAAAGCGTCTTGTGGGGTTACGTGTCGCAAATAGCCAACGCGTTAAAGGCCATCCATGCCTTGAACCTGGCTGCCCGCTGCCTCGATATGAGCAAGGTTATAGTCACTGATAAAAATCGCATCAGGCTAAGTGCGTGCTCCATACTGGATGTGGTCCATTTTGAAGCTCGTCGCCCGGTTCAGGAGCTGCAGCAGGAAGACTTGATTCAGTTTGGCAAGTTGATACTGTCTGTGGCGACCAATACGCCACCAAACCAGCTCACCAATCTGAAAGGATCGATGGAACAAATGAGCCGGGTGTATTCTAAAGAGATCACTGATACTGTCTTGTGGCTCCTGACTCCGGCTCCAGCGGGCGCCACACCCAAGGGGGTCGAAGAATTCATTCGGGGCATAGCGGTTCATATGGTAGCCACGCTGGATGCCAGTCTGCAAGAGGCCGACACGATGAAGTCGGAGCTGTTCCGCGAGTTGGAGAATGGTCGGCTGGTACGCCTGATGGCCAAGCTTGGTACCATCAACGAGAGACAAGAGTTTGATGGCGACAGGGCGTGGTCAGAAAACGGCGAACGGTACATGCTGAAGCTGTTCCGTGATTATATCTTCCACCAGGTTGATGCAAATGGCAATCCTGTGGTAGACATGGGCCATATCATCAGATGTCTGAACAAGTTGGATGCCGGCAGCGACGACAGAATCTGCCTCACAAGCCGGGACGAGCAGACGAGCTTCGTAGTCAGTTATAAGGAGCTGAAGAAGCAGCTCGGTCATGCTTTCGGCGAGCTGCTTAAGGCAGGAAAACAGTCAACGACCCGAGGATTCCAAGGGTCCTCTCACTAGAATTGGGAGAACTGGAGAGTTTCCGGTTCTAATCACGATTATCTCCATCATCAAAATTCTAAGCAAAATGCTCCCATCTGTCTGGACCGCAGACCCCGAGACGAAATCAACGACGAGACAAGTAACACTTGAGTGTGACGACCATTCACATTGGTTTACGGTGTTGGATTCCGCATAGACTGTTGGAGCTGCGCGTGAGGGATGGATAATGGGGGCGCAAGATGGGCAGCACTTGCGAAATCAGAGGGGACAAGCGTCAACTGACTGGGACAGGAAAGTGATGCAAACTAGTATATAGATGAGAGATGAACGACCTCACAGGTTGCGAGGGTCTCCTCTTACCTGCACGTTGTAGATGAAGCGACACGAGGAGCGAACAGTTACGGAATAAGTTTCAATTCATTTCCTTACGCTTCTTGGGTGACGAAGTGTCTGGACGAGCGGTCTGCTGTCTTTAGGAAAGCGGGCAGTAGAAGCCATAGTATCTTCGCCATCGCGAGATTTTGTGTGCTATGGTCTCGTCATTTGGCCAGCAGGTTGGTATATGTGACATGCCACCATCATTCATGTCCTGCGGCTGCGGGTATAAATATCGATACAACTGTGCTATACCATGGACCAGAACCTTTCCATTTTGGTTCCTTTTTGTCAGACTGTTTGGCGTCCTGGTTCCTTACTCTCTCTCTCTCCGGAGGTGAAGTTCAGCATAGATAGCCCCTCTCCGCCCAGCCAGCTCATGATTTCGTCCTTGTGGTTTCGTGGTTTTGTGCTTTCTCTCGAGTTGAGATCATTCCTCGTCGGGTTGCGCGAAGGGGTTCGCTATGGGCTCGCTGCCGTCGACGGGGCTGACGAGGACAAGCAGAGTTCCGCGAGCGACGACAAGACCAAGGGATCTCGTTGTTTCGTTTCCTTCTTCGTCTGTCGAGTTTGTATGCAGCGTGTCAGCAATGGCCTTCACGGGCTATGTAGTAGGCAGTCTCACCTCTCATGACCTCCTGGACCTCATCCAATACGAGGTTCATCAGTGCATCATATCCCTTGAGTGTGCCGGTGACTGTGCGTCTGGTCAGCAAGATTTGCTCCGCGTTGCAGTGTGGCCGAGAAGGATCTATATGACTGACCTTCGCGGCCTCCGTTGAACTTGACGGTAATCTGCTTGTCCATGTACTTTGACAGGTCCAGGATGTTCTCCTTCTTGGGTCTCTCGCGGTCGCCGCTGGCCCCCTGAGGTGCTCCACGATCGCCGCCACCACCGCCGCCGCCGCCGCCGCCGCGTCCTCCTCCGCGTCCGCGATAGCCGCCGCCGCCACCTCCTCGGCCACCGCCTCTGTGCGATCCTCTGTCCGCCATTGCGCGTGCGATTGTGTGGTGTGGGGAGCGTGTGGAGGTCTTCGTAACGTTTTCGTCGGGAGACTACAAGCGGCCTGCTTGGGGTCGGATTGATCAATGGTCTTTAGCGAGCTGTCGTCGTGGCTGTGTTCGGAGCGCAGGGGTGTGTGGTCGTCCCGAATGACGTTGTTGAGGATCGAGCTTGTATTTTGCTCTTTTGCGGCCCAGGGACGTGAGGTCGGCGATTCGGTGCGAGGAAAATGACAAGCTTGAGCTTGGGTCCGGGCTGTAGTGGGGCGGTCTCCCCGCCGCGTCGCCAAGAGGGCCGGCCTCCGTGATTGGCGGGGTCGCCGTTAGTGTTCACACTAGGTAGGTACCTATCAGGCTATCTCAGCAGCTCAGGTATTTATCTAAGTCTGGGCGATACGATAAAGACGCAAATGTCAGACGTGGGCCGGGTATGGTATTATGGGACATTCGTTTTGTGAAGGAGACAATAGCATGGACATTTTGGGAAAGAGACGATCAAGCTCTAACACACCGAGACTCAGTGCGCCCGATGGTCATTACAAGGGCATTGACGGTTAACAATCATCACATTGCACTTGTAATGTGTGTCGACAACGCCAGACATCACTGCGAGACGGATTGCATCATTCCGCAGTGGCAGTGCGACAATACTTCTCTGTCGTGGGCACGAGTTGGACGAATTTTCTTTTCCACGAATGCTTTTTTAGACGACGACGGATGGAGTTCACAGGTAATGCCAAGAAGACTATCTCTCACAACAACGGGAGCAGTGTGTTGACTTGAGTCACCCACTCTGGACACTGCTAATAACGTTGGACCGACCAGATGGTTGATGACTTTTTGGCAGCAGGAGCAACGCCCGAGAAAACGCCTTATCGCCTTCGTAGCAGGGCGAGTCGTCGAAAAACGGACAAGAGATGCCTGGTACCCAATTGATTTTCAGTGACTCAGCCAACAGCGACCAACCGGACTGCAAGTGACTTGAGTTGGATGGGGGACTGCAAGTGACTTGAGTTGGATGGGGGGGGGGGGGGGGC
>PJEX01000207.1:0-48813 GCA_005350895.1 Colletotrichum tanaceti
GGGGGGGGGGGGGGCTCCTGCATCATCCTTTTACCCCACTGGATAAGCCACAGGCGTACGTTGTTGCCTTGCCGCATTCCTTTGGGGTACTTTGGCCATGGAAAATGAGGGATCGTGGGAGGGAGAGGCCTGGAGGATCTGGTAATGGAATGCAAGACCAATAGTTTAGTGAGGTTTGATTTGATTCAAGGGGTATGATGGGGAAGATGGGTTCATGTCTCACACTGATTCCTGCATCGTTGAGGAGCCGAGTCGGAGGGATGATGGTTCGGACTGCTCGCTCGAGCTCGGCCGAGACAAAAGAGGCACCGCATACATATCATCCATCTCAATGTCTCTGTGGCAATGAGACAATGACGTGTTGCGGCTTACACAATAAATACATGTTTTTAAGTAACAAGTATTGATGGTAGCAAAGACTTGACATATGACATTTGGCATGACACTCCCATTGAGCATTTGACACAGTACAGTTTCAAAGAGAGTAATTTAAATGCATGTTTTCTATAGTAGGATTGTAGACCTCCGGTAAGTAGACGTCGTTCTTTTCTTAGCTCTTGGAGGCTGTGAACTATATTTATCTATGAGGACATTGAGCAATGTAGTGATATCGGCATCGGATAGAGTCATAACTATGGCCATCTAACAGAAGACAGTTCTCTAAGAGGGCTATTTTCCATAAGCGATCATTCCTTAGACAAAGCTCGGACCATAAAGCCGGCCGATGGTCCGTGCATTACTTACGTCAGCCGTCATCTTTTCCTCAGCTTTCATCATGTGTAAGTCAGGAAATTGTTCCTGTTTCTTAATGGTGTGTAGGTAGATCATGCAAGTCATGAACTTGTTTCTGTTTCCTCATGGTGTACAGGTAAGGTAGGTGTAGATGAACATGTCTTGAACGGCGGCTGGATGGGATATGCGGCAATGTTATATAGTTTGATAGCGAGCTCTTAGATTCGTCATCAACATCGTCCTTTTCGTCCCCCCCTTTTCCTCTATTCCTCTTTTCCCTCCTCTTGTCGAAATTCCGTGCTCGGGGGAATTTGTATGACCTGATCCTGCTGCTCTAGCTTCATTTTAATACCTCTTCCCAAAAAAAAATGCGTCTAACACCGGACCAACGGCCTCTAGCGGGAGCTTCGGCCGAAACGGATGATGCCGGGCCGACACCCGGCCAGCCGGCGGCACCGGCACCGGCACCGGCTGGCACGGGCAAACGGGTCGTCTTCACGGGCGGCTCCGGCGTCATCGGCCCCTGGGTGATCCAGGAGCTGCTGCGGCACGGCCACGAGGTCCTCAACCTCGACATGGTCCCGCTCGACAACCCGGCCGTGCACACGATGAAGTGCGACGTGACGGACGCCGGGCAGGTCTACAGCGCGCTGCACACGCAGATCCACCTGACGCAGCCGCTGGCCAAGGCGGCGGTGCCGGACGCCGTCATCCACTTCGCCGGGTACGCGCGGCCGATGCTGGCGCCGGACAACGAGGTGTTCCGGGCCAACGTGGCGGGCATCCACAACGTGGTCGAGGCGGCGTGCAAGCTGGGCATCAAAAAGGTGGTGCTCGCCAGCAGCATGACGGTGTACGGCGTCACATTTGCCGAGGGCCGGCGGGCGTTCGCGTCCTTCCCCATCGACGAGGGCGTCGAGTGCAACCCGACGGACGCGTACGCGCTGTCGAAGCTGCTGGGCGAGACGGTGGCGCGGAGCTACGCCAGCCGCTTCGGCGTCGACATGTACTGCCTGCGCATCGGCCCCATCGTCGAGCCGCGGGGCTACGCCGCGGCCTTTTCCGGCTACCTCGGGCAGCCCGAGGCGTGGGACGTCCACGGCTGGTCGTACACGGACCCGAGGGACCTGGGCCAGATGTGCCACCGGTGCCTCGAGGCGGACGGCCTGGGCTGGCAGGTGTTCAACGCCACCAACGACGAGATGACCAACGACGAGAGGACGGCCGACTTCCTCGCCCGCGTCAGCCCCTCGACGCCCTTCACCCGGGAGATGGGCGAGCACGAGGCGCCCATCTCGAACCGCAAGATCCGGGAGATGCTGGGGTTCAAGGAGGAGCATCCCTGGAGGCGACACTATCCAATTTCGGAGTGAGCGGTAGGGGAGGTGGGGGTGAATAAAGTCGAGGAGTTGGGCAAACAAAAAAAGCACAAAAAATACGAAGCGAGGCGAAACCACCTTTTTCTCGGGTTTTTCTTCTTCTTCCATTTGGGACGGACGCCAGCATGGTTGGGAAGATTGATGTATTACAGTCAGTCAGTCATTTGAGTTAAAACTTGAAGATTCCATGGCGGTTTACTTTCTCCCTCATACCTTGTCTTCCGTGACGTCGAGCACAATGTCCGTCTTTGCAACATTGATGTCGATGGACGAGGTGCCAACTGCGATGGTGAGGGAGTGAGTGCAGACTGTGCAGTTGATCACACGGTTTACTTCCTTGTAGACCAAAGTTAACTACTTAGGGGTTCTACTGTATCTGGTTAGATGCGATATTTCCCTGTTCTCAGAGCGAGCAGGGGTTCGGCTTGCCGGAAGGACGAGATGAACATGAGGTAGGTCTATCCGTAATTTAAGTCAATCTTCCCGTCGTTCAACCATCTTCCGTCTTTCAAGTAACCCAATGGTTCCAATAGCTTATAGGGTGGGAAACTTGACATGCCGATTTCATGTCTGCTCCATCTTTTCCACTTTCCCACACTTCAAGAACAAGAACAAAGGGCAGTTCACCGCTCAACATGCTCCAACACGTGCTTGTTAGGGTAATTAGGTACTCAAATTGTGAGAGTGGCGGGGGAACCAAAGGGGACCATCCAAGCCCAGTGGACGACCCAGTAAGAAAAAGAAACCACAGAGGAGAAGAAAATCCCTTGGGTTGGGCTAATACGTACTTGGTTAGTTGATGGCGGCCGACGCGATGTAACAGTGACATACATACGGATACAGCATACTACACAATGCTCCTCTGGGCGTGCTGCCGATGTGGACAACGGAGCTCGAACCGAAACAACGGCACCAAGTCTACGGGACGAGCATAGAAGGCGTCGGCTCATTTCACCGTATTTCCATTTCTCGCGAGAGCCTCCCATCGAATATGGCCCTATGGGAAACGCAAGGGCTTAAGCTGGGCGTCGCATCGAGAGACTGTTACCGTACTCCCGGGTGCAGCCCCCCCCCCTCCTGAGACACGCATTCCCCAGAGGCCCTGCCAGAGGCCCTGGGCTGGGAAAAGCAACAAACGAGGCAAAGACGCAGATAAAGGAAGACAAGGTCGGTCTCCTCTTATCCACGCCTGCCGCCGCCGCCGGCCAGTTCCGCAGCGGACACGAGGATCTCATCTCGTCCGTCGACCGTCGTTCGAAGCCCGTCTATACGAAAGATGGCCCTACGAGAGCGTCCGGACCCTCACCACATCCATCCGGGCATGCCCTCGGCCCTCGACGCGGACACTCCCCCGGCCAGCAGCAACACGACAGCCATGTCCCCGGCACATCGTCACCACCACCACCACCACCACCACCACCACCAGTCCCTCCTCTCGGCCACGGACGCGGCCCTCAACTTCGCCGCCAGCTTCCACCGCGACGCCCAGGCCTGCCGCGGTGCGCTGGAGCGGCGCCGGCTGCACGAGACGTACCGCGACAAGATCCTCGCCGTCGACGGCATCGCCGCCAACGTTGCCGCCGCCCTGCTACCGCTCCTCCGCGGCACGGTCGAGAACAAGCTGGAACACGACGAAGAGGACAGGGCCGACGACGACGACGACAGCTATATAGGAACAGGAACCACCACCGGCACCAGCACCGGAACCACCTCCACCTCCAGCCGCTGGGGCGACTTCGACCGCCTCGCGCAGCGCGGGAGGAGGATGCGCGACCGCGAGAGCCAGCACCTGCAGCACCGGTCCGGCATCATCGCGGCCTGGGGCCCCGAGTGCTTCGGCCACTACGGCTGGCACACGCTGCCGCTGCCGCTGCTGCGCCAGCTGCACGACCTGGCGGTGCTGGTGCCGCGGTGGGGGGACGTCGTCGAGCTGCTCAACGCCAAGATGCTGGCGCGCCACGAGCTGCGCGTCGTCGGCGGGCACAACAAGGCGCTGCGGATCGGGGAGCACTCGCCCGCCTCCAAGGTGCAGGCGGCCCACTCGCCCGTCGAGCGGTCCGACATCCTCGCGGCGCTCGAGTGGGCGCAGACGAGGGCCGCGTCGTTGTCGTTGTCGATGTCGGTGTCGATGTCGATGTCGTCGTCATCGTCATCGTCGTCGGCGGCACGGCGGGGGGTGAAGAGGGCGGCGCGGCGGATCAACGGGGCGCCGATCGGGGAGTACGGGCTGAAGCGGGATGTCTTTGGCATGGTTGTGCCGTTGGACGAGGGCGAGGCACAGGACGGGAAGGACGATGTCGTGGGTGAGCTTGATGAACTTGAGGAGGATGCGGAAAACATCGACAACGACTCCAACGACGGCCACAGTATTGTTCATCACCTCACCCGGCCGACGAAGCGGACCAGACTCTCGGCGTCGTCCACCAGATACGGTCTCTCCGTCTCTCCGGGTTTCCAGAAAGTCCCTGAGACTCGCCATGGCAGAGCTCGTGGCAACCACACCCCGGGCTCTGAGCAGGAAGACCTTGAAGAGTCTGAACTGCTGGAACAGTCAGAGGACTCGGGTGCAGAGACGGGAGACCAGACTTCCAGGGAAGAGACCAGCGACAGTGACCGCGTATCCCCCAGAGCAACACGGATGGAGATGGAGGAGCAGGGAATGCAGAACGGTATTTACACCTTTACAGGGATGAGAGAACATCCCATCCTCAGCAACGAATCTCGCGATGTGCAAAGTGTCAGGACGGGCGATTCAGCTGGCGGAAGCGCAAAGGCAAAGACACCCAGTCTCGCATCTTGGCCAGAGGATGAGGAAACGGTCTCTGTGGCCGAAGAACAACCGCGAGATGCAACCAGTCCAGAGAGTGCAGAAACAGAGGTCGAAAGCGAAGAAGAATCTAGTGGAGACGAAGTCATGGCTTTATCAACGGCCAAAGACGGGTGGGCGGAGGAAGCGACGCCGACAGGAACCTCCAAGAGCCGGGACGCGCACCGTTGCGACTTGGAAGACTCGAACGATGGGTATCACCAGGGAAACAGAGAAAGTGAGGAAAAGACCTCCAGGACAATCTCACAAGGACCTACTTCGGCATCGGATGCGGTTCCCGGACAGAGCAGCCGGGCGGGGAGACCGTCGGCTCTTCGAGACCCGGCGAATCACCCCGTAGCAGACCGAACGCTTGCACCGTCACACGATACTGGCGAAGAGGCCTCGAAAGTAGGACACTACCTAATATCGCCACCCCTTACAACAAGCGGTTCCGACGGCACCGGACGGGCTCCTCCGGCAGCGCCGGTTTCGGGCCCGGTCTCCACCGGCAGTTCCCCACTCTCACTCCCACTCCCACTCCCACTCCCACAACCACAACCACAACCACAACCACAACCGTCACTACAGCGACAACAACAGCAACAACAAACGATACTTCAAGGTCTGCAGGCCCGTCACGCAGAGACCATCCGCCGGCTCATCAAGGACCTCCGTCGACCGCACCCCTCGGAAGAGGTCTCCCGCCACCGCCGCCTGCAACTCGCCTGGCTGGGCCCGGAACGCTGGGCCCGCATCTACGCGGCGCCGGATCCCCGCGGCCGTCTGGGCCGCGGCTGCGTGACGTCGCCCGACGAAGCCGACGTGTGGTACCTCACCTGGGAGTCGTTCCGCCGGCACGCCGAGGCCGGCGGCGTCTTTGGCCGTCCCGTCGTCGTCCGGCAGGAGTTCCAGGACAGCGGCGGCTACGACGTGGTCGACTACGTCGACATGCTGTGGCAGCGGTTCCCCGAGAAGCGGGTCGACGTGCAGCACGGCGCCACGGGCGCCACCGCGTCCATGAGCCTGGCCGAGTACTGCCTGGCGGTGGCCGACGCCGACCTCGGCTCGGCCGACGCCGCGGCGCCCATCAGCAGCGTCACGAACCTCCGCCGGCTGGCGCGCGCCGACGAGCCTCTGCTGAGCAGGCTGCCGCGGTTCCGGCTGCTTTCGACGCTGGCGGACCGCGTCGCGGGCGCGGTGGAACGCGGCGGGGGCGGGCACTTTTTCGTCAACGACGTCCAGGGGAGTCTGGGCTTCGACCTGCTCTCGTTCGCCGGCGCGTTTTCCGGGTCGTACGTGGACCCGCTGGTCGGCAGCTGGACGCGGTGCCTCTCGGGCGTGCAGATCGTGGCGGTGGCGACGGACCTCGACGACGCGGACTGGCGGCGGTTCGCGCGGGAGGGCCGGGGCTGGGCGCCGCCATCTCTGCTGCCGCTGCCGCCGCCGGCGGGCGGGACGGGCGGGGCGGGCCGGCTGATGGTGCTCGAGCAGGACGACGTGCTCTTCATGCCGCCGGGCCTGCGGGCCGTACGGGCGACGTTCGCGCCGGAGCCGTGCCTGATGGAGGGCGGCATGCTGTGGGACGAGTGCAGCATCGGGGAGATCTTGGAGGGGCTCATCTGGGTCGTCGAGAACCGGGCGTACGCGGATGATTACTTTCACGTGGCCTTCCAGCTGTTTCCACTCGTCGACGCGCTGGAGAGGTGGCTGGACGACGAGAACTACGTCGGGCTGCCGTCGAGTCAGGCCGAGCAATACCACCAGACGGTCAAGGCCGGGATCCGAACGTTGCGGTCCCTGCTGCGGGTGACTCCGTGACGGGGGATGATGAGGTTGATGATGTTATGTACCGTTCTGCCCCCCCCCCCCTCACCATATAAGATAGACTACACGATGTGATGGAGCCACGACTGATGACTTGCTGATATTTTACCCAAGATTTGTTAATTAGAGAGCGCACATTCAATAACGAAACTGGCAGTTTTTTCTTGCACGAGATTGGCCTCTAAACACACGTGTTGATGCTTGTATCATCTCACTGCCACGTTTCCGTCTGCAACTGCGGCTGCAATTGCTATGTCAACAGCCATACCATCAGCCATTTCATCAGAACCTTTCATCAGAAGCAGCCCAAGGGAGGCCGGGCTGCTGTTTAATCGGTCAACTACGCTGCTAAAACAAAAATAGTGTGTCGTATGTGAGATGTAATTACACGGCTAGCTATTTACCTCGAAGTTGAACAGCCATGGGCGGAAGATGCAAATAATCCCTACTATCCATCGAGGTCTACTTTTCAAACCAAGTTCAGGGTCCTCCGGCCAAGAAGTGAAGCATCCTAGGTTCCAAAGCAATGAAAAATGATGGTGGGGTTGAAGGATGCCAACCGCATACCAGTGATACTCATACATAACCACCACAACCGCCAAGTCCCTCGTCAAGGGGGGCAGCAAGAGACACACGAACTGGAGGCAGGTTTCTAGGCCTCGATAGCCGAAACAGACCTGAATTGGAACAAGTCGAAATCACCTCCAATAATCTATCTAGATGCCCCCCCTCCCCCCCCCACGAGTTGGTTCGGGGCAGGCAGTTGAGCGTTACGGCCGGCAACACAGCACGACATACCACGACATACCACGACAAAACAACAAAACATCATGTAAGTGAAATGACATTCCCCGGGGCACAGACCATCGATCGGGGATCCTGGTCCGTGCAGATTCAGAAGCAGCATTTTACAATACTCGTGGTCTCATTGTGTGTTCCGCCAAGCTGGCCCTATATACGCCTCCTGGTCTTTCCCAGCCGATGTGCATCATTTTCTGGCGGGCCGCCCCCAAATAGGCTTGACCTAAATTATACGCTTGACCTTGATGGGGGGCCCTTACTCAGATACACTTGACACACGTTCCGATGGACGGCGGCAAAGGCGTGGATCGCTTGGTCAGATATTCTACCGGGCCAGGGAGCCTGAGGCGTGTGGGTGTGTAAGACATGGGATAAGGTAAAATGTTCATCAAAGACGGGAGGCGGCCGGTTGAGAAGGGGGGGGGGGGTTAGCGTGGAGATTGGGATGGAAAGACACAACATCCGGTCCTGCATTTCTTCGGTCCGCCTTTTGCATTGTTTCTGTGGGATGTGTAGATAATTACTTAACTAAAAGCCGTCTCCGCGTTCTTCATCGCCACTGTGTCACGTTAGGACGACTCTCTTCTTGATCTTTGGAAGCTTTCAGGCACACCAGACTCTAGAGGCTGTGGTCTACCGATACATCCTCACATCTGTCACTCTCACTCTCAATCTGAGCCTCACTCTGAGCCTCACATTCACACTCACACTCACCTTCACACTCACCTTCACACTCACTCTCACTCTCACCCTCATCCTCACTCTCACTCTCACTCTCACCCTCACCCTCACTCTCACCCTCACCCTCACCCTCACTCTCACCCTCACTCTCATCATCACCCTTACACTCACACTTACACTTACACTCACCCTCACCCTCACTCACATAGGACATCTCCCACCCAAACACCAACTAACTTCAACACCAAAAGCACCCATTTCCCTCCACGCTCACCCAATCTTCAAAATAAACGCCCCAAAAAAACACTCTACTGCCCTCCCCCTTCCCTTCTTTCTCATACGTCAAACCCAGAGACTCCAGACTCCAAACGCTTAACGACTTCACGCGCTACTCCTCCCCCGAGACGACCAAGATACCCCCCCTTTAACGTTTTACATGACTGATAACCATACCCAATGATGGCACCTACTACACCCCAAAGCCTCACCCAGGCGTCGTCTGCAGAGGCCTCCTCTCTGCTCTGGCAACGCCACTTTGAGAAGCTCGATGCCTCGTCGTTCCCCGTGCTGCCGTCTCACCTGAAGAGACCTCATGCCACCGCCGAGGCCGAACATAGCATCGCCCTCCCGGCGGCCGCCGCGGCCCAGCAGGACCAGGACCACGCCTCCATCACCGCCGTGTGCCGGGCCGCCCTCGCCGTGCTCCTCGCCCGCTACACCGATGCGTCCGAGGTCTTGTTCGGCATCGCGGTCGACGGTCCTTCCGACACGACCAGGAACGTGTTGCCCACCCGCGTCCTCTGCGACCCTCACCAGACGGTCTCCTCTCTCCTCCGGGCCGTCTCGGCTCACGACGCCGCCGTCCGTGGGCTGAAGCACGCCGGTCTAGACCTGGACGGCGTTCGCCGGGCCGGAGACTTTGGCGCCGCCGCGTGTGACTTTCAGACCGTGCTGGCCGTCACCTCTTCTAGCAACATGACAACCACTTCCACCACCTCCACCAACGGCAACAACAACAACAACAACAAGAACAACAACAACACCTTCTCGCCACCCTCGCTCGACCGCGCCCTCTTTATCAACTGCCGTGTGGCCAAGGGCTCGGCATCGATTCACGCCCAGTACGACGAGAGCGTCCTCGACGCCCGCCAGGCCGGCCGATTCCTGCGCCAGCTCGGCCTCCTCCTGGTCAACCTGTTCCAAACCACCACGACTGATACTACATCCGTCAACCAGCGGCCCCTCCTCGGCGAGCTCGACATCCTCACGGCCGAGGACCGGACCGAGATCCAGGGGTGGAACGCGGCGCCGCTGGTGCGCCACGACGTCTGCCTCCACGACGTCGTCGCCCGCCGCGCCGCCGAGGCCCCCGAGAGCCCGGCCGTGTACGCCTGGGACGGCGAGTGGACGCACGCCGAGCTGGACCGCGTCTCGTCCCGCCTCGCGGCCCACATCCAGTCCCTGAAGCTGGACGCCGGCCACGCCGTGCCCCTCTGCTTCGAGAAGTCCAAGTGGATGGTCGCCGCCGTGCTCGCCGTGCTCAAGGCCGGCCACGCCTTCGCCCTCGTCGACCCGGCGCACCCGGCCGCCCGCGTCGCCCAGATCTGCCGCCAGACCTCGGCCACCTTTGCCCTGGCGTCCCGGCTTCACGCCGCCACCTTTTCCGGCCTCGTCTCCCGCACCGTCGTGCTCGAGGACGCCCTGATCGACTCCCTCCCCAGGACGGCGGCGGCGGCAGCAGGCTTCACGTTCACGCCCGTCGCGAAGCCTCACGACCTGGCCTACATCATCTTCACCTCGGGCAGCACGGGCGAGCCCAAGGGAGCCATGCTCGAGCACCGCGCCTTCGCCTCGTGCGCCCTCGAGTTCAGCCCGGGGCTCGGCATCGACAGCAACACCCGCTCGCTGCAGTTCTCGTCGTACGCCTTCGGCTCCAGTCTGGCCGAGACGCTGTGCACCCTCATGCGCGGCGGCTGCGTCTGCATCCCCTCGGACCACGACCGCATGAACGACGTGGCCGGCTTCGTCCGCCGCGCCCGCGTCAACTGGGCCACCCTGACCCCGTCCTTCGTCGCCACCGTCCCCGCCGAGAGCCTCTCCGGGCTCAAGACGCTGCTCTCGGGCGGCGAGCCCTTCTCGGCGTACCAGCGGGACGCCTTTGCCGGCCGCATCCGCGTCATCAACGCCTACGGCCAGAGCGAGAGCTCGACCATGGCCGGCGCCGCGCGCGTCTACGCCGACACCACCGACCTGCAGAACATCGGCCGCGCCCTGGGTGCCCGGTACTGGGTCACGGACCCGGAGGACCCGGGCCGGCTCGCCCCGATCGGCGCCGTCGGCGAGCTGCTGATCGAGAGCGCCGGCATCGCCCGGGGCTACGTCGTTCCGCCTCCGCCGGAGCAGCAGTCTTCTTCTTCTTTTTCTTCGTCTTCGTCTTCTTCTCCGTTTCTTGACGCCGCGCCGGCGTGGTACCCGGCCGAATGGCGGAAGACGCAGCGGGCCAACGGATACCGGTTCTACCGCACCGGAGACCTCGTCTGCTACAGGCCGGACGGCACCGTGGCGTACCTGGGCCGCCGGGACTCGCAGGTCAAGATCCGCGGCCAGCGCGTGGAGCTCGGAGACGTCGAGAGCCACCTGCGCAAGGCTCTCCCGGGCCATCTGACGCCCGTGGCCGAGGCCGTGAAGCGGTCCTCCGGCGAGGCGAGCAGCAGCGCGTCCCTCGTCGCGTTCCTCTTCGGTCCGTTCCAGCCGCACGAGGCCGAGAAGCACGACGGACAAGAGGCGGCCTTCATCTTGGACAGCGGCACCTCTCAGCGCTGGAGGGCGCCTCTGCAAAAGGCCCTCCCCGATTACGCCGTCCCCTCGTACTTTGTCCGCATGAGGCAGCGTCCGACCATCGTCACGGGCAAGACGGACCGGAAGGGTCTCCGTGCCATCGCCGCTAAGCTCATCGAGGACCTCATCCAGAGCGCCATCTCTTTCTCTTCTTCCTCTCTCGACGATGTTGAGCCAGAGACCACCGAGGACCGGCTGCGGCAGATGTGGTTCCGCAGCTTGCAGCTCCCAGTCCCGGCCTCCTCCAACAGCAAAGGGGCCAACTTCTTCGAGCTCGGCGGCGACTCCATCGTGGCCATCAAGCTCGTCAACATGGCCCGGTCTGTCGGCATCGAGCTGACCGTCACCGACATCTTCCAGAACCCGACGCTGGAGGACCTGCTCCTCCTCCTCACCACGACCACGACCACGACCACGACCATCGTCCGCCGGGACTCGCCCCGGCGGGACGGGTCCGACGTGATCACGGCCGCGCCGTACACGGGACCCGTCGAGCTCTCGTACGCCCAGGGCCGCCTCTGGTTCCTGGACCAGCTCAACCAGGGCTCGTCGTGGTACCTCGTCCCCTTTGCCGAGCGTCTCCGCGGCCCGCTCCAGATCGAGGCTCTCACGGCCGCCCTGCACGCGCTGAAGCAGCGCCACGAGACGCTCCGGACCACCTTTGAGGAGCACGACGGCGTGGGCATGCAGGTCGTGCACGAGAGCCACGTGCGGGAGCTCCGCGTCATCGACGTATCCTCCGTCTCCGAGACGACAACGACGACGACGTATGAGGAGATACTCCGCCAGGAACAGACGACACCCTTCGACTTGGCCACCGAGCCCGGCTGGCGCGTCGTCCTGCTCCGGCTCGGAGACGAGGACCACGTCCTCTCCATCGTCTTCCACCACATCATCTCGGACGGCTGGACCATCGACCTCATGCGCAAGGAGCTCGGCATCTTCTACTCCGCCGCCCGCCGCAGCGAGGACCCCTTGGCCCAGCTGGCCCCTTTGCCCATCCAGTATCGCGACTTTGCCCGCTGGCAGAAGCAGGAGGCCCAGGTGGCCGAGCACCAGAGGCAGCTGGACTACTGGACCACGCAGCTCAAGGACAACTCCCCGGCCGAGCTCTTGTGCGATAAGCCGCGGCCCGCGATGCTCTCCGGAGACGCCGGGGAGATCCACTTTGAAGTGTCCGGCGGCCTCTTCTCCCGTCTGCAGGCCTTTTGCCGCAACCAGCAGGTGACCCCGTTCGCCGTGCTCTTCGCGGCCTTCCGCGCCACGCACTTCCGGCTCACGGGCGCCGAGGACGCGACCATCGCGGCGCCCGTTGCCGGCCGGAGCCGCTCCGAGATCGAGGGCCTGCTCGGGTTCTTCGTCAACACGCAGTGCCTCCGGACGGTCGTCGAGGCGGACCAGACGTTCGGCCGGCTGGTGCAGCAGGTCAGGACGACGTCGACGGCCGCCTGGGAGCACCAGGACGTGCCGTTCGAGCGCCTCGTCTCGGCCCTGCTGCCCGGGTCCCGCGACCCCTCCCGGAACCCGCTCGCCCAGCTCGTCTTTGCGCTGCACTCGCAGCAAGACTTTGGCCGCATCCGGCTGGAGGACGTCCGGGGCGAGTCTCTGCCCACCGTGGCCACCACGCGCTTCGACCTCGAGTTCCATCTGTACAGGGAACAGGACCGGTTCCGGGGCCACGTCCCCTTTGCCTCGGACCTGTTCGAGAAGGCCACCATCAGCGGTGTCGTCGACATCTTCCTCGAGGTCCTGCGCCGCGGCCTCGAGAACCCGGATACGTGTATCGCGACTCTGCCCCTGACCGAGACGGCGGCCATGGCGGAGGTGCACCGGATGGGCCTGCACGACGTCGAGAAGACGGACTATCCCCGGGAGGCCAGCCTCGTCGACCTGTTCCGCGAGCAGGTCGTTGCTCGCCCCAAGGCGGTGGCCGTCATGGAAACCTTCTCCAACAAGACGAAGCTGACCTACCTCGAGCTGGACCAGCAGTCCGATCGACTGGCCTGCTGGCTCCGTCGACGCCGACTCGCCCCCGAGACCCTGGTCGCCGTCCTTTCCCCTCGGTCCAGTCTCACCATTCTGACATTCCTCGCCATTCTCAAGGCCGGGTTGGCGTACCTGCCGCTCGATGTGAACATGCCCGTCGCCCGCGTCGAGGCCATCCTCTCGGCGGTCAAGGGCTCCACGCTCCTGTTCTTGGGCGAAGACACGCCTCGGCCGGAGATCAACAAGGCCGCAGACGTCGAGGTCGTGTCCATCAGAGACGCTCTGAACGACAAGACAACGACCGCCGTGGATGCCCGCCGTGCAGGCGACGATGCCTCGGCCGGCCCCACGGCGACGAGCGTCGCCTACGTCATGTTCACGTCGGGATCGACGGGCCGGCCGAAGGGGGTCGTGATCGAGCACCGCGGCATCGTCAGGCTCGTGAGGCAGAGCAACGTCAGCGCCAAGCTGCCGGGGACCCCGCGCGTGGCCCACCTGTCCAACACGGCCTTTGACGCCTCGACGTGGGAGATCTGGTCCGCCCTCCTCCACGGCGGGACCCTCGTGTGCATCGACTACTTTTCGACGCTCGACAGCAAAACCCTCGCGGCGGCCTTTGCCGAGAACCGCGTCCAGGCGGCGCTGCTGCCCCCGGCCCTGCTCAAGCAGTGTCTGGCCAACGCGCCGGATATGCTGCGCGGTCTGTCTCTCCTTTTCGTCGGCGGCGACCGGTTCGACGGCAGAGATGCCGTCGAGGCAAAGGCTCTCGTGGGCAAGGCCCTCATGGGTAAAGGCGGCGGCGGCGGCGGCGTCTACAACGCGTACGGTCCGACGGAGAACACCGTCATGGCCACCGTCTACGAAGTCACCGACGAGGACGCGTGCTTCGCCGGCGGCGGCGTGCCCGTGGGCCGCGCCGTGAGCAACTCGGGCGCCTACATCATGGACCCCGTCCAGCAGCTCGTGCCCGTCGGCGTCGTGGGCGAGCTGGTGGTGACCGGGGACGGCCTCGCGAGGGGGTACACGGACGCGGCGCTCGACCGGGACCGATTTATCCACATCTCCGTCGCCGGCCGGGAGGTCCGTGCGTACCGGACCGGCGACCGGGTCCGATACCGGCCGACCGACGGCCACATTGAATTCGCCGGCCGCATTGATCAACAGGTCAAGATCCGCGGCCACCGGATCGAGCCGGCTGAGATCGAGCAGGCGGTCCTGGCGCACGGCGCGGTTCTCGATGCCGCCGCCGTCGCCGTCGTCCGCCGAGCCAAGGACGCCGACTCGGCCGACTCCTTGGACACCGCCACCACCACCGCCGCCGCCGCCGCCGCCGCCGCCTCCTCCTCCTCGGAAGAGACCGAGATCATCTGCTTCGTCGTGGCGCGGGACGACGACGCGGCCGTCAACCACACGCCCGTCCGCGACGACGAGACGCCGGGCAAGGTGGGCAGCAGGGACGACGAGTTCGCGAGGCTGATGGAGCAGCAGATCTGGCACCGTCTCCGGGCCGTACTGCCGCGCTACATGATCCCCTCGCGCGTGCTCGTGCTCGAGGGCGGCATGCCCCTCAACGCCAACGGCAAGGTCGACCGTCGAGAGCTGACGCGCAGGGCCCAGAACATCGAGAGGAGCAGCAGCAGCGGCATGGGCGGAGGCGCGAGGAGGGAGTCCCCCGTGGCGCCGCGCAACGAGGTCGAGGCCGCGCTGTGCGAGGAGTTCGCCGACGTCCTCGGCCTCGAGGTCGGCATCACGGACAACTTTTTCGATCTCGGCGGGCACTCCCTCATGGCCACAAGGCTGGCGGCGCGCATCAGTCGCCGCCTCGAGGTCCGCGTGACGGTCAAGGAGATCTTTGACCAGCCCATCCTGCTGGATCTCGCGGCCACCCTCCGCCGCGGATCGACCCAGCACAGCGCCATCGTCTCCCGCGCCTACGAGGGCCCCGTCGAGCAGTCGTTCGCCCAGGGCCGCCTCTGGTTCCTCGAGCGTCTGTACCCGGGCCTGACGTGGTACCTCTCGTCCTTTGCCTCCCGCCTCGAGGGGGACCTCAACGTGGCGGCCCTGCAGACGGCGCTGCTGGCGCTCGAGGAGCGGCACGAGGGACTGCGCACGACGTTCCAGCAGATCGACGGCGTCAACGTGCAGGTCATCCATCCGTTTGTGCCGAAGCCGTTGCGCGTCGTCGACGTCCCCGGCGGCTCCGAGGAGCAGCTGATGGTGGCCCTGAAGAGGGAGAACTCCACCCCGTTCAACTTGG
Source organism: Colletotrichum tanaceti (assembly GCA_005350895.1). Taxonomy (NCBI): domain Eukaryota; kingdom Fungi; phylum Ascomycota; class Sordariomycetes; order Glomerellales; family Glomerellaceae; genus Colletotrichum; species Colletotrichum tanaceti. Next base: position 15,308 of record PJEX01000207.1, read on the forward strand.
AGACGGAGCCCGGCTGGCGTCCGGCCCTCCTCCGGCTCGGCGAAAAGTCGTACGTGCTGTCCATCGTCATGCATCACATCATTTCAGACGGCTGGTCCCTTGATATCCTCCAGCGCGAGCTGGCCACCTTTTACGCCGCCAGCCTCCGCAACAAGAACCCCTTATCCAGGGTGAGCCCCCTGCTCATCCAGTACCGCGACTTCGCCGTCTGGCAGAAGGAGGAGGCCCAAGTGGCCGAGCAGGAGCGTCAACTGGCATACTGGAAGGGCCAGCTTGATGGCAGCCAGCCTGCGACTCTGCTGTCAGACAAGCCCAGGCCGTCCGTCCCGTCCGGCACGGCGGTCGTCCACGAGTTCACGGTGGACGGCGACACGTACCGGGACCTCCAGAGATTCTGCCGGAAGCAGCAGACGACGCCCTTCTCGGTGCTCTTTGCCGCCTTCAGAGCAACGCATTATAGGTTGACTGGCGTCGAGGATGCCACCATCGGCACGCCCATCGCCAACAGGAACCGCCAGGAGCTCGAGGACCTCATCGGATTCTTCGTGAACCTGCAGTGCATCCGCACCTCGCTGGCCGAAGACGAGACCTTTGGGAGCCTCGTCCGGCAGGTCGTCTCGGCCACGGCGGCGGCCTCGGCGAACCAGGACGTGCCCTTTGACCGGCTCGTTGCCGAGTTGCGGCCGGGCACGCGGGATGTGTCCCGGCACCCGTTGGTCCAGATGACGGTGGCCGTGCATTACCAGCAGAACCTCGGCAAGCTGCAGCTCGAGGGGCTAAGCTCCGACCCGCTGAACGCGGCCGAGACGTCGCGGTTCGACCTCGAGCTGCACTTCTTCCAGCAGAGGGACCGTCTGCAGGGGGTCATCATGTTCGCCAGGGACCTCTTCGACCCGGCGACCATCCGGTCCATGGAGGCCGTCTTCTGCGAGGTCCTCCGGCGCGGACTGGCCGATCCCTCCGTGCCGATCGCGTCCATGCCGCTGACGGACGGTCTCTCGGCCATCTCGGACAACAAGCTCGACCTCGTGGCCCGCACCGAGTATCCGCGGGACGCCAGCATCCCGGCCCTGTTCCGCGAGCAGGTGGCCCTCACCGGCGCCGCCGTGGCCGTCAAGGACAGCGCTTCGCAGCTCACCTATTCCGAGCTCGACCGACAGTCGGACCGGCTAGCCTCCTGGCTGGTCCGTCGAGGATTCGCCCCGGAGACCATGATCGGCGTGCTGGCCCCGCGATCCTGCGAGGCCATCGTGGCCCTCATGGGAATCCTCAAGGCCGGTCTGGCGTATCTGCCTCTCGATGTCAACGTGCCCATCGGCCGTTTGGAAAGCATCCTGTCTTCTATCGAGTATAAGAAGCTGCTTCTGCTCGGTGCCGGAGTGCCGGTGCCAGCCACGCAGCTGGACGACGTCGAGTTCCTCACCATCGCCGAGGCTCGAGACGGCGGAGGCGGCGGCGGCGGCGGCGACTCCAAAATCGCCGTCAAACACCACCTCCCGTCACCCACGGCAACCAGCCTGGCCTATGTCATGTTCACCTCAGGGTCCACGGGTCGTCCAAAGGGCGTCATGGTCGAGCATCGGGGCATTATCAGACTGGTGAAGAACACCAATATCCAAACCCAGGCCCAGTCTGCCGTCCCCGTCGGCCACATCGCCAACCTCGCCTTCGACGCGGCCACCTGGGAGATTTATACCGCCCTGCTCAACGGCGGATCCCTCATCTGTATCGATCACACGACCGTCTTGGATGTGGCTGCCCTGGGCCGCGTGTTCGAGCAGGAAAAGGTCAAGGCCGTCATGTTCACACCCGCGCTGCTCAAGCAGTGCCATGCCGAGTCCCCCTCGACCATCAAGGGCCTCGAGCTCCTATTCGCGTCCGGGGACCGCCTCGACGTCCAGGATGCCCTGACGGCGCAGGCGCTGGCCAAGGGCGGCATCATCAACGCGCTGGGCCACACGGAGAACACGGTGTACTCGACGGCCTTCCACATGCAGCCGGCCGAGCTCTGCATCAACGGCGTGCCCGTCGGACGCGCCATCAGCAACTCGGGCGCCCTCGTGCTCGACCCCGAGCAGCGTCCCGTGCCGCTCGGCGTCATGGGCGAGCTCGTGCTGACGGGCGACGGCGTGGCACGCGGCTACACCGACCCGGCCCTGAACAAGGGCCGGTTTTTCGACATGACAACCCCGGACGTCAACGGCGGCGAGACCACGCGGGCGTACCGCACCGGAGACCGGGCCCGATACCGGCCGGTGGACGCGCAGATGGAGTTCTTTGGCCGCATGGATCAGCAGCTCAAGATCCGCGGGTTCCGGGTCGAGCCGGCCGAAGTGGAGCAGATCCTGCTCCGGCACCCGGGGGTCCGGGACGCGGCCATTGTGATCCGGAAGCAGCAGCCGGAAGACGTGCACAGCGTGGAGATGGTGGCGTTCTTGGCGGCGAGGGACGACGAGCTCGCCGAGATCCCGCAGAACGAGGTGGCCAGCCGGGTCGAGGGCTGGGGCAACCACTTCGAGACGAGCACCTACGTCGACATGGACCAGGCCATCGACGCCTCGGTGGTCGGCAACGACTTCCTCGGCTGGACGTCCATGTACGACGGGACGGATATCGACAAGGGCGAGATGCAGGAGTGGCTGGACGACACGATGGACACGATCCTGGACCACCGGCCGGCCGGCCGCGTGCTGGAGATCGGCACGGGCAGCGGCATGATTCTGTTCAACCTCGGCGACGGCCTCGAGAGCTACGTCGGCCTCGACCCCTCGACGTCGGCCGTCTCCTTCGTGCAGAGCAAGATCCAGTCCGTGCCCGCGGTGGCCGGCAAGGCGCAGGTCTACGTCGGCACCGCGACGGACGTGCCCGGCCTCGACGGGCTCCGGGCCGATCTCGTGGTGACCAACTCGGTGGCCCAGTACTTCCCTTCCGTCGAGTACCTCGTGCAAGTCATCGACGGCCTCACGCGGATCCCCGGCGTGCAGCGTCTCGTGTTCGGCGACATGCGGTCCTGGGCCATCAACCGCGACTTCCTGGCGTCCCGGGCGCTCCGGGCCCTCGGGCCGGCGGCCACCCGGACCGAGATCCGGCGCAAGATGGCCGAGCTCGAGGACCGCGAGGAGGAGTTCCTCGTGGACCCGGCCTTCTTCGCGGGGCTGACGAACCAGTTCCCGGACCGCATATGGCACGTCGAGGTCCTGCCGAAGCGCATGAGGGCCACCAACGAGCTCAGCGCGTACCGCTACCAGGCCGTCATCCACGTGCGAGGGCCGCCGGGCCGCGGACCTAGCCGTGAACATACTCCTCGTCAGCAGGCCGCCGTGCACGTCATCGAGCCCGAGTCCTGGCTCGACTTCAAGGTCTCCCAGCTCGACCGGGCCGGCCTCCTCGGCCTGCTGCAGGGATCCCCCGACGCGCAGACCATCGCCGTGGGCAACATCCCCTACAGCCGCACCATCGTCGAACGGCACCTCGTCGAGTCGCTGGACGAGCCCGACGTGCCCGGATCCCCGGACGGCGCGGCGTGGATCGCGAGCGTCAGAGAGGCCGCCTCCCAGTCGCCCTGTCTCTCGCCCTTTGACCTCGTCCAGCTGGGCCGGGAGGCCGGGTTCCGGGTCGAGCTCAGCTGCGCGCGGCAGCGGTCGCAGAACGGCGCCGTCGACGCCGTGTTCCACCGCTTCGGGCAGCAGTCGGGCCACAACAACAACAAGAAAAACAACGACGGCCGCGTGCTGGTGCAGTTCCCGGCGGACGAGCAGGCCCGGTCCCTCGGCCTCATGACCAGCCGGCCGCTGCACCGACAGCAGAGCCGGCGGGTCGAGGCCCAGGTCCGCGAGTACCTCCAGACGCTCCTCCCGCCGTACATGATCCCGAGCCAGATCTCGGTGCTCGACCAGCTGCCGGTCAACGCCAACGGAAAGGTCGACCGCGGCCGGCTCGCGCTGCAGGCCCAGACGGTGGTGCCGAGGGGGGGCCGGAAGGCCGCGGTCTACGTCGCCCCGCAGACCGAAGTCGAGGGAATCCTCTGCGAGGAGTTCGCCGACGTCCTCGGCGTGCAGGTCGGCGTGACGGACAACTTCTTCAACCTGGGCGGCCACTCGCTCATGGCAACCAAGCTGGCGGCCCGTCTGACCCGGAGGCTCGAGGCCCGGGTCTCGGTCAAGGACATCTTTGACCGGCCGGTGCTCGCCGACCTCGCCGCCACCGTCCAGCAGGGCTCCAAGAAGCACAACCAGATCCCCTCGCTTCCGTATGCCGGCGGCCCCGTCGAGCAGTCCTTCGGCCAGGGACGTCTCTGGTTCCTCCACCAGCTCGGCCTCGGCGACTCCTCCGGCTACCACATGCCCATCGCCGTCCGGCTGGCCGGCCCGCTCAACACGGACGCCCTCCGGACCGCCGTATCCGCCCTCGTCCGACGGCACGAGACGCTGCGGACGACGTTCGAGGAGCACGACGGCGTCGGCGTGCAGATCGTGCAGCCGGCTGCTGCTGCAACAGCAGACTACGCCAACGGTGACGACTGTCTCCGCGTCATCGAGGTGCCCGACGGCCGGTACCAAGACATCCTCAAGCACCAGCAGGCCAAGCCCTTCGACCTCACGACGGAACCAGGCTGGCGCGTCGTGCTGCTGCGGCTCGGGCCCGAGGACCACGTGCTCTCCATCATCATGCACCACATCATCTCGGACGGCTGGTCCTTCGACATCCTCCAGCGCGAGCTGACCCTGTTCTACGCAGCGGCCCTGCGCGGCCGGGAGCCCGCCGTGTCCGCGCTGCCGATCCAGTACCGCGACTTCGCCGCCTGGGAGAAGCAGGACGCCCAGGTCGCCGAGAACGAGCGGCAGCTGGACTACTGGAAGCGCGAGCTGGCCGGCAGCCAGCCCGCGACGCTGCTGTGCGACAAGCCGAGGCCGGCCACCCTCTCCGGCGCCGGCGGCCTCGTCGAGCTGTCCGTCCAGGGCCCCGTGTACGACAACCTCGAGAGGTTCTGCCGCACCCACCAGGCCACGTCCTTTGCCGTCCTGCTTGCTGCGTTCCGCGCCACGCATTATCGGTTGACCGGCGACGACGATGCCACTATAGGCACCCCCATTGCTAATAGGAGCCGGTCCGAGCTGGAAGACCTCATCGGGTTCTTCGTGAACACCCAGTGTATGAGGATCGCCATGGACGATGCCCAGACGTTCGACGGGCTGGTTCGCCAGGTGCGCTCGACCGTCACGTCGGCGTTCGAGAACCAGGACGTCCCCTTTGAGCGCATCGTCTCCTCCCTGCTGCCCGGGTCCCGGGATACCTCGCGCAACCCGCTGGTGCAGATCATCTTCGCCGTCCACTCGCAGAAGGACGTCGGCAAGATCCAGCTCGAGGGCCTCACGGGGACCTCGCTGCCCTTCACCCCTACAACCAGGTTCGATTTCGAGTTCCACCTCTTCCAGGAGGAGGGCCGGCTCCGGGGCAACGTCTTCTACTCGACGGACCTCTTTGAGGAGAAGACGGTGCGGACCGTGGTGGACGTGTTCCAGGAGGTCCTGCGCCGGAGTCTCGAGCAGCCGCAGGTCCCTCTGTCCGGCCTGCCCCTGACCGATGGACTGCCGGCCCTGCGCGAACTCGGCCTGTTGCCGTCCTCCGCCGCCGCCGTCGGAAGCACGTCCGAGTACCCGCGGGACTCGAGCGTCGTGGATCTCTTCGTCCAGCAGGCCTCGTCCCGCCCGGACTGCGTTGCCGTGAAAGATGCATCGTCCCAGCTGACGTACGCCCAACTCGACGCCCAGTCGGACAAGCTCGCGTCCTGGTTGCGCCGGCGCGGGCTGCCCGCGGGCTCCCTCGTCGGGGTGTTATCCCCTCGATCGTGCGAGACCGTCGTCGCCCTCTTCGCCATCCTCAAGGCCGACCTCGCGTATTTGCCGTTCGACACCAACGTGCCCACCGCCCGCCTCGAGGATATCCTGTCCGAGGTGTCTTCCGGCGAGAAGCTCGTGTTGGTCGGGGCTTCGGTCCCCATGCCGGACCTCGGCGTGCCGGGCGTCAAGCTGGTTCGCATCGTCGACGCCATGGCGGGACCGTCCTCTCATAAATCTCAAGCGTCACCACCAAGCCTCCCCAAGGCGACCAGCCTCGCCTATGTGATCTTCACCTCGGGCTCGACCGGCCGCCCCAAGGGAGTCATGGTCGAGCACCGCGCCATCGTGCGTCTCGTCAAAAACACCAACGAGCACCTGCAAATCGGCGCCGGGACCAGCATGCCGCACGTCTCGAACCTGGCGTTCGACGCGGCGACGTGGGAGATTTACGCGCCGCTGCTCAACGGCGGGACCCTCGTGTGCCTCGACCAGATGACGGTGCTGAACCCGCCGCTGCTGCTCGAGGCCTTCCGCGTCAACAAGATCGCCGTGGTCTTCTTCACGACGGCCCTGATGCGCCAGCTGCTCGAGGAGATGCCGTCCCTCATCGGCAGCCTGGACGTCCTGTTCACCGGCGGCGAGACGATGCGGCCCCAGGACGCGTTCAAGGCGCGCGGGCTCGTCAAGAAGGCCCTCTGTCACGTCTACGGACCGACCGAGAATACCGTCTTCAGCACCATGCACACGATGCGGCCCGACGAGGGCTGCGTCAACGGGCTGCCCATCGGACGCGCCATCCGCCACTCGGGCGCCTTCGTCATGGACTCGCGCCAGCAGGTCGTCCCTCTCGGGGTGATTGGCGAGCTCGTCGTCACGGGCGACGGGCTGGCCCGCGGGTACACGGATCCGACGCTCGATCGGGACCGTTTCGTGCGGGTGACGGTTGAGGGAACGTCCCTGCGCGCGTACCGGACGGGTGACCGGGCGCGCTACAGGCCGGCGGACGGCGAGATCGAATTCATCGGCCGCGTCGACAACCAGATCAAGATCCGCGGGTACCGCATCGAGACGGCCGAGGTGGAGACCGCCATCGCCGGATTGTCCGGGGTGCGCGATTCAGCCGTAGTGGTGCGGACGTTTGAAGATCAGCAGCCGGAGATGGTCGGCTTTGTCACGGTCCACTCGGAGACCGAAGTGGGGCAGTCAGAGTCCGTAGACGGCAGCGGCCCGAACGGCCCGAGCGGCCCCACTCCGGCCTCGGCAACGACGGAGCGGGACGTCCGGAAGCGTCTCCAGGTCGCCCTGCCGTCCTACATGGTGCCGTCGCAGATAATCGTCGTCGACCACATGCCCCTGACGGCGAACGGCAAGGTGGACCGCCGCGAGCTGGTCCGGCGGGCGCAAACGACGCTACGCACCAGCACGGTCTCGCTCCGGGTGGCGCCCCGGAACGAGGTGGAGGCGGCGCTCTGCGAGGAGTACGCCAAGGTGCTGGGCATCGAGGTGGGCATCACGGACAACTTCTTCGACCTCGGCGGCCACTCGCTCATGGCGACGAAACTGGCGGCCCGCATCAGCCGCAGGCTGGATGCCCGCGTGTCGGTCAAGGACATCTTCGACCAGCCGGTCCTCATCGACCTGGCTGCCGTCATACGGCCCGGGTCCACCCTCCACAGCCCCATCACGCCCATGCCGTACTACGGCCCGGTCGAGCAGTCCTTTGCCCAGGGGAGGCTGTGGTTCCTCGACAAGCTGAACGCCGGCGCCCTGTGGTACATGATGCCCCTGGCGGCCCGTCTCCGCGGCCCCCTGCGCGTGGACGCCCTGTCCGCCGCGGTCAACGCGCTGCAGGAGCGCCACGAAACCCTGCGCACGACCTTTTCCGAGCAGGACGGCGTCGGCGTGCAAGTCGTGCACCCGCCGCGCGCCGTCGACCTGAAAATCGTCGACCTCGTCTCGGCCGCGGCCGCGCCGGACGGCGAACGCAGCTACGTCCAGCCGCTCAAGGACGAGCAGACGACGCCCTTCGACCTGGCCTCCGAACTCGGGTGGCGCGTGACGCTGTACCGCCTCGGCGAGAACGATCACGTGCTGTCCATCGTCATGCACCACATCATCAGCGACGGCTGGTCCGTCGACATCCTCCGCAGGGAGCTCGGCGCCTTTTACGCGGCGGCCATCCGCGGCGAGGACCCTCTATCCCGCGTCCGGCCACTGCCCATTCAGTACCGCGACTTCGCCGTCTGGCAGCGCAACGACGTCCAGGCCGTCGACGACCAAAAGAAGCAGCTCCGGTACTGGACGGAGCAGTTGGCCGACAGCACGCCGGCCGAGTTCCTGTGCGATAAGCCGCGGCCGGCCATCCTGTCCGGGGACGCCGGGTTCGTGGAGATGTCGATCGAGGGGCCCGTCTACGAGAGCCTGCAGTCCTACTGCCGGGCCAACCACTTCACCTCCTTCGCCGTGCTGCTGGCGGCCTTCCGCGCCGCCCACTTCAGGCTCACCGGGATGGAAGACGCCACGATCGGCACGCCCATCGCCAACCGCAACCGGCCGGAGCTCGAGGACCTCATCGGCTTCTTCGTGAATGCCCAGGGGATGCGCACCGTCATCCAGGAGGACGAGACCTTTGGCAGCCTCGTCCGGCAGGTGCGGGCGACGGCGGCGGCGGCGTTCGAGAACCAGGACGTGCCGTTCGAGAGCGTCGTGACGGCGCTGGTGCCGCCCAACGCGCGCGACGCGTCCCGGAACCCGCTGGCGCAGCTCATGTTCGCGCTGCACTCGCAGCACGACCTCGGACGGATCCCGCTGGAGGGGTTGGCCAGCGAGCGGCTCCCGACGCCGGCGACGACGCGGTTCGACCTCGAGTTCCACCTGTTCCAGGAGGAGGGCCGGCTGGGCGGCAGCATCCTGTACGCGTCGGACCTGTTCGAGGACGCCACGGTCCGGGGCATCGTCGACATCTTCCAGGAGGTGCTGCGGCGCGGGCTGGCGCAGCCGGACGCCCGCATCTCGTCGTTGCCGCTCACCGACGGCGGGCTCGACGGCCTGCGGGCCATGGGCCTCGTGGACGTGGAAAAGACCGAGTACCCGCGCGAGTCGAGCATCGTGGACGTCTTTGCCGAGCAAGTCGCCTCCGCCGCCGCCGCGGGTTCGGACACCGTGATCGCCGTCAAGGACTCGACCGGGCGGCAGTTGACTTACACGCAGTTGGACCGGGAGTCCGATATACTGGCCTCTTGGCTGCGGAAGCAGAAGCTCGCGGCGGAAACGCCCGTGGCCGTCTTTGCGCCGCGGTCCTGCGAGACCATCGTGGCCTTCCTCGGCATCCTCAAGGCCAACCTGGCGTATCTCCCCCTGGACGTGAATGTCCCGGCCGCACGACTCGTCTCTATTCTCTCTGCCGTCGACGGAAAGGTCCTCCTCCTTCTCGGATCGACCGTCACCAAACCGTCCCTTGATCTACCCCATGTCACGATGGTGCCCATCAGCGATACCCTTCGTGATGCTGTATCACCCCCCAGCAAGTCCTCTTCCTCTTCCTCCTCCTCATCCCTACACCCACACCTACACCCACATTCACAGCACTTCTCCAAGCCAACCGCCACCAGTCTGGCCTACATCATCTTCACGTCCGGGTCAACGGGTAAACCCAAGGGCGTGATGGTGGAACACCGCGGAATCATCAGGCTCGTCAAGAACAGCAACGTGGTGGCCAAGCTCCCCGCCGCCGCACGGGTCGCCCACCTCTCCAACGTGGCCTTTGACGCGTCCACGTGGGAGATCTACTCGGCCCTCCTCAACGGCGGCACGCTGGTCTGCGTCGACTACTTCACGACGCTGGACCCGGCCGCCCTCAACACGCTCTTCCTCCGGGAGCGGATCCAGACCACGATGCTGCCGCCGGCGCTGCTCAAGCAGTGCCTGAAGCCGATGGAGGCGGCCCTCGGGGGCCTGAGTCTGCTGTTCGCGGCGGGTGACCGGTTCGACGGGCACGACGCGGCGGCCGCCTCGCGGGCGTTGGTCTCGGGCAGCGTGTACAACGCGTACGGCCCGACGGAGAACACGATCCTCAGCACCATCTACGAAGTGCCTTCTTCCTCCTCCGGTCCCGGGCAGTCCGGCTCCGGGCAGTCCGGCACCGCCGCCTTTGTCAACGGCGTCCCGATCGGCCGGGCCGTCAGCAACTCGGGGGCGTATATCCTCGATCCCAGCCAGCAGCCGGTGCCGGTGGGCGTCATGGGCGAGCTCGTCGTCACGGGAGACGGTCTCGCCCGGGGCTACACGGACGCCAGCCTCAACAAGGACCGGTTCGCGCAGGTGGCCGTCAACGGGCAGGTCGTCCGGGCGTACCGGACGGGCGACCGGGTGCGGTACCGTCCGACGGACGGGCAGATCGAGTTCTTTGGGCGGATGGACCAGCAGGTCAAGATCCGCGGGCACCGGGTGGAACCGGCCGAGGTCGAACAGGCCCTCCTCACGCACGCGGACGTGCTGGATGCTGCGGTCGTCGTGCTGCGGCTACAGGACGGGGAGGAGAGCGTGGAGATGATGGGGTTCGTGGCGGCTCGCGGCGGTGGCAGCAGCAGCGACGACAACCACAACGACAACGACGACAACGGGATCCTCCAGACGACGCAGGAGGATGCCGGCAACCAGGTCGAGGGCTGGGGTAACCACTTCGAGACGAGCACGTACGCCGACATCGAGACTATCGACCAGTCGGTCGTGGGCAACGACTTCATGGGGTGGACGTCCATGTACGACGGCAAGGACATCGACAAGGGCGAGATGCAGGAGTGGCTGGACGACACCATGGCGGCTCTGCACGACGGACAGCCGGCCGGGCGGGTCCTCGAGATCGGCACGGGCACCGGCATGATCTTGTTTAATCTCCGGGGACTGGAGGGGTATGTCGGGCTCGACCCGTCCAGCTCGGCGGCGGCGTTTGTCAACAGCAAGATCCGGGCCATGCCGGCCCTCGCCACCGGCAAGATTACGGCCCGGGTGGACGTCGGCACGGCCCTCGACGTCGGCAAGGATATCCTCCAACAGAACGTCGAGGCCGGCCTCGTCGTCACCAACTCGGTGGCCCAGTACTTCCCCTCGGGCGACTACCTGTTCCAGGTCATCAAGCACCTGACGCGTCTCCGGGGCGTCCGGCGGCTCTTCTTTGGCGACATGCGGACCTACGCCACCAACAGGGACTTTCTCGCGGCCCGGGCCCTGCACGACTTTGGTTTGTCGTCCTCCTCCGGCGAGACGGCAACGCGGGACGAGGTCCAGCGGAGGATGGCCGAGCTGGAGGAGCGCGAGGAGGAGCTGCTGGTCGACCCGGCCTTCTTCACGGGGCTCGTGGCGCGTCTCCCGGAGCACGTGTGGCACGTGGAGATTCTGCCGAAGCGCATGATGGCGACCAACGAGCTCAGCGCGTATAGATATGCTGCTGTTGTGCATATGAAGAGCCCGGAGGACGATCAGACGCGGCGACAGCCCGTCCACGCCATCGATCCGGACGCCTGGATCGACTTTAAGAAGTCCCAGCTCGACTCTGCAGGGCTTCTTGACTTGTTAAAGTCCAAGTCGTCGTCCTCTCCCCCCTCTGCTACTGACTTACAGACCATCATCCCCGTCGCCAACATCCCCTACAGCAAGACCATCGTCGAGAGGCTGCTCGTCGAGTCCCTCGATGAGGACGACAGCACCCAAGACCTCCTCGACGGCGGCCCCTGGATCTCCTCCATCCGGGATCAGGCCCGAAGCTACGCCTCCCTTTCCGGCGCGGATCTCGCCGATATCGCGGACCAAGCCGGCTTCCGGGTGGAACTGAGCTGGGCCCGGCAACGATCCCAGAACGGAGCCATCGACGCCGTCTTCCACCGCCGTCACCTCATCAACGACAAGGACCACCACTCCCGCGTCCTATTCGACTTCCCAACCGAACACACCGGCCGTCTGTCGAACCTCCTCACCAACAGCCCCCTCCAGCGCCACCAGAGCCGCCGTCTCGAGGCCCGCGTCCGGGACCACCTCAGCACCATCCTGCCGCCTTATATGGTGCCCGCCCAGATCGTCGTCATGGACCGGCTGCCCCTCAACGCCAACGGCAAGATAGACCGGCGAGAACTCGCCCGCAAGGCTAAGACGGCGCCGGCCCGCCGGACCACCACGGCCCTGGTGGATGCGGAACGGGTCGAGCCGCGGAACGAGGTCGAGGCGGTGCTGTGCGAAGAGTTCTCCGTCGTGCTCGGCGTCGAGGCCGGCATCGGCATCACCGACAACTTCTTCGACCTCGGCGGCCACTCCCTCATGGCCACGCGCCTCGCCGCCCGCCTGTCCCGCCGGCTCAACACGCAAATCTCGGTCAAGGACGTCTTCGACAACGCCCGCATCGCCGACCTGGCCGCCGCCGTCCGCCAGGGGTCCAGCCGCCACAACGCCATCCGCGCCCTGCCCTACGCCGGCGGCCCCGTCGAGCAGTCCTTCGCCCAGGGCCGCCTGTGGTTCCTCGACCAGCTGGACCTCGGCGCCTCGTGGTACATCATGCCCCTGGCCGTCCGGCTCCGCGGCCCGTTAAACGTCCCCGCGTTGGCCTCGGCCCTCGGTGCCCTGGAACGCCGCCACGAGACGCTCCGCACCACCTTTGAGGAGCAGGACGGCGTCGGCGTCCAGGTCATCCACCCGCACGACCCGGAGAAGGATCTCCGTGTTATTGACGTCCTCCGGAAGGATCGGAAGGATGCCGATGGGAGAAGCAACCTCGACGAGGCCCTCCGCATGGAACAGAGCCGCCCCTTTGACCTCTCGGCCGAGCCCGGGTGGCGTCCGGCCCTCCTCCGTGTTGGTGACGGGGACCACGTGCTCTCCATCGTCATGCACCACATCATCTACGACGGCTGGTCCCTCGAGATCCTGCAGCGCGAGCTGGCCGCCTTTTACGCGTCCGCCGTGCGGGGCCGCGACCCCCTCGCCGACGTGCCGGCCCTGGCCATCCAGTACCGGGACTTTGCGGCGTGGCAGAAGCAGGACGAGCAGGTCGCCGAGCACGAGCGGCAGCTGGGCTACTGGCGCCGGCAGCTCGAGGGGAGCCAGCCGGCCAGCCTGTTCTGCGACCGGCCCCGTCCGGCGGCGCTCTCGGGCCGTGCCGGCATCGAGTCCGTCGTCATCGACGGCCCGACCTATGAGAACCTCCAGGCCTACTGCCGCGCCCGCCAGGCCACCCCCTTCATCGTCCTGCTCGCCGCCTTCCGGGCCGCCCATTACCGGCTGACCGGCATGGAGGACGCCACCGTGGGCACCCCCATTGCCAACCGCAACCGGTCCGAGCTGGAGGATCTCGTCGGGTTCTTTGTGAATACGCAGTGTATGCGCATCACCGTCGACGAAGCCGGCGAGACCTTTGAGTCCCTCGTCCAGCAGGTCCGGGCCACGGTCAACACGTCCTTTGAGAATCAGGACGTGCCCTTTGAGAGGATCGTCTCGGCCCTGCAGCCGGGATCGAGGGATACGTCTCGTAACCCGCTCGTGCAGCTCATGTTTGCCGTACATTCGCAACAGGGACTGGGAGCAGAAGGAGCAGCAGCAGGAGGAGGAGAAGCAGCAGGCATGATACGGCTCGAGGACGTGTCGAGCGAGCGTCTCCCCAACGAACCCACCACGCGCTTCGACGTCGAGTTCCACCTGTTCCAGGAAAAGGGCCGGCTCACGGGCAGCATCGTGTACGCCACCGACCTCTTCGCGCCGGCCTCGATGCGCGGCGTCGTCTCCGTCTTCCAAGAGGTCCTCCGCCGCGCCCTGGACGACCCCAAGGCCGTCCTCTCGTCCCTCCCGCTGACGGACGGCCTGGCCGAGCTCCGCACCAAGGGCCTCCTGTCCGTGCCGACGACGCCGTATCCGAGAGACGCCAGCGTGCCGGACGTGTTCCGAGAAGTGGCCCGCGGCCGGCCCGATGCTCCGGCCGTCGTCGACCCCTCCTCGTCCACCACGCTGTCGTACGCGCAGCTGGACCAGCAGTCGGACACACTGGCGGCGTGGCTTCTCGCACGACCGGACTTGGCCGGAGAGGAGGAGCTGGTGGGCGTGCTGGCCCCTCGGTCCTGTGACACCATCGTGGCGTTCCTGGGCATCCTCAAGGCCAACATGGCATACCTCCCGCTGGATATCAACGCCCCGGCGGCCCGGCTCAACGCCATCTTCTCCACCCGCACTCGTCCGGGACGCAAGCAGCTGCTGCTCCTCGGAAACGATACCCCGATCCCGGACTCGTTGGCCGAGGACGTCGAGCCGGTGCGTCTTAGTGAGGCTCTCAAGATCTCCTCCTCTACCACCTCTACCTCCTCCTCCTCCTCCTTCTCCTCCTTCTTCTCCTCCTTCTCCTCCCACACTATCCGGCCGACGCCGCCCACCGCCTCCAAGAAGCCGTCCGCCACAAGCCTCGCCTACGTCATGTACACCTCCGGCTCGACCGGCACGCCAAAGGGCGTCATGGTCGAGCACCGGGGCATCGTGCGGCTGGCCAAGAACACCAATGCCCTCGAGAAGCTGCCGCCCTCGGCCCGCATGGCCCACATGTCCAACATCGCCTTCGACGCCGCCACCTGGGAGATCTATTGCGCCCTGCTCAACGGCGGCACCCTCGTCTGCGTCGACTACTTCACCGCCATCGACGTCAAGACCCTGCAGGCCCTGTTCGCCGCCCACGGCGTCCGGGCCGCCGTCTTCCCGCCGGCCCTGCTCAAGCAGTGCCTCGCCCACGCCCCGGCCGCCCTGGCCTCCATGCAGTTCCTCCTGACCGCCGGAGACCGCTGCGATCCCCGCGACGCCGCCCGCATCCGCTCCATCGTTCCCGGCACCTTTGTCAACGCCTACGGCCCGACCGAGAACACCGTCCTCTCCACCTTCCACGAGGTCACCGACGAGCCCTACGTCAACGGCGTGCCCATCGGCCGGACCGCCTCCAACTCGGGCGCCTACGTTATGGACTCCTTCCAACGGCCCGTCCCTATTGGTGTCGTCGGCGAGCTCGTCGTTCTGGGTGACGGCCTCGCCCGTGGATACACGGACCCGGCGCTGGAGGTCGGCCGGTTCGTCGAGATCTCCGTCGCCGCCGACGCTGACAACAACGACGACGGCGGCCAGACCCCGGTCCGGGCCTACCGCACCGGCGACCGCGTCCGGTACCGGCCGGACGGACAGATCGAGTTCTTTGGCCGCATGGATCAGCAGGTCAAGATCCGCGGCAACCGCGTCGAGCCGGCCGAGGTGGAGCAGGCCGTCCTCCGGCACACGGCCGCCTCCGACGCCGCTGTTGTTCTGCGGCGGCGCCAAGAGGGCCAGGATCCCGAGATTGTCACCTTTGTCGCCGTGCCATATCCCGACAACCACACCAGCATCGCCACGCCGTCAGGGAACGCCAATGCCGATGCCGAGGCCGAGAAGCTGCAGCAACACCGACAGTTGTTCGCCTCCAAGACGGAGAGATCGATTCACCAGAAGCTGCAAACCGTCTTGCCCTCGTACATGGTGCCCGCGCAGATCGTCGTGCTCGACCATCTGCCCCTCAACGCCAACGGCAAAGTCGACCGGCGTCTCCTCTCGAGCCGAGCCCAGGCCATGACCGGCT
This sequence comes from Colletotrichum tanaceti, assembly GCA_005350895.1. NCBI lineage: Eukaryota > Fungi > Ascomycota > Sordariomycetes > Glomerellales > Glomerellaceae > Colletotrichum > Colletotrichum tanaceti. Next base: position 30,770 of record PJEX01000207.1, read on the forward strand.
CGGCCTCCTCGTCTGCTGTTTCCGGTGCCGGTGCCGGTGCCGGTGCCGCCGCCTCCACCCGCGTGGCCCCCCGGAACGACGTCGAGGCCGCCCTGTGCGAGGAGTACGCCGGCGTCCTCGGCGTCGACGTCGGCGTCCACGATAGCTTCTTCGACTTGGGAGGCCACTCCCTGCTGGCCACCAAGCTCGTGGCCCGCCTCAGCCGCCGTCTGGACGCCCACGTCTCCGTCAAGTCCGTCTTCGACCACCCGGTCCTCGCCGACCTGGCCGCCACCATCCGCCGCGGCTCCAAGAAACACACGCCCATCGAGGCCGCCGAGTACCGCGGTCCCGTCGACCAGTCCTTCGCCCAGGCCCGTCTCTGGTTCATCGACCAGCTCGACCTCGGCGCCTCCTACATGATGCCCATCGCCTTCCGCCTGCGGGGGCCCCTCTCCGTCGATGCCCTCCGCCGGGCCCTCCACGCCCTCGCGGAACGCCACGAGACCCTCCGGACGACCTTTGAGGAGCGTGAAGGCGCCGGCGTGCAAGTCGTCCACGAGAACAAGAGCCTTGAAGACACCCTCCGAGTCATTGACGTGCCGGTGTCGTCGTCGTCAGCTCCAGACACTGATGAGCCCGCCTACGCCGAGATCCTCCTCAAGGAACAGTCTACCCCCTTCAACCTCGCCAAGGAACCCGGCTGGCGCGTCTCTCTGCTGCGTCTGGGTTCCTCCTCCTCCTCTTCCACCTCCGATGACCACATCCTCTCCATCGTAATGCACCACATCGTCTCCGACGGCTGGTCCATCGAGGTCCTCCAACGCGAGCTCGTCGCCCTCTACGCCGTCTCCCTCCGCGGCCAGGACCCCCTCACCCACCTGAGCCCGCTCGCCATCCAATACAGGGACTTCACCGTCTGGCAGAAGCAGGAGGCCCAGACGGAGGAGCACGACCGCCAGCTCGAGTACTGGACGAACCACCTCCAGGGCGGTCAGCCGGCCAAGCTGCTCCTCGACCGGCCCCGTCCCGAGGTCCTGTCCGGCAGCGCGGGCGCCGTCTTCCTGACCGTCGACGGCGAGGTCTACGATGCCCTGCAGACCTTCTGCCAGGTCCACCAGACCACGTCCTTTGCCGTGCTGCTCGCCGCCTTCCGGGTGGCCCACTTCCGTCTAACGGGCGCCGACGATGCCACAATAGGCACGCCTATAGCCAACCGCAACCGGGCTGAGCTTGAGGACGTCATCGGCTTCTTCGTCAACACGCAGTGCATGCGTATTGTGGTTGACGACGGGGACACATTCGGCAGCGTCGTCAAGCAGGTCCGGTCCACGGCGGCCGCGGCCTTTGAGAACCAGGACGTCCCCTTCGAGAGGGTCGTCTCCGCCCTGCTCCCGGGCACCCGGGACACCTCCCGCAACCCGCTGGTGCAGCTCATGTTCTCCCTCAACGCGCAGGAGGGCCTCGGCCGCATCCAGCTCGAGGGCCTCGCCGGCAGCGAGGCCATGCCGGCCGCCGCCACCACCCGCTTCGACGTCGAGTTCCACCTCTTCCAGGAGGCCGGCCGACTCGGCGGCACCGTGCTTTATTCTTCTGACCTGTTCGACCGGGAGACTATTGCCGGCGTCGTCGACGTCTTCCAGCAGGTCCTCCGCGAGGCCCTCGCCCACCCGGATACGCCCCTGGGCGCGCTGCCGTTTGCTCGCGCCGAGGAACAGCTCCGCCATGCCGGCCTGCTGGACGTGGAGGTGACGGACTACCCCCGCGACGCCAGCATCCCGGATATCTTCCGCGCCGTGGCCCTCGCGAACCCGAACGCCGTCGCTGTTACGGATTCTTCTTCCTCCTCCCGGCTGACGTACGCCGAGCTGGATCGCCGCTCCGACGACCTCGCCCACTGGCTGAGGCGCCGTCGTCTGGACCCGGAGACCCTGGTGGGCGTTCTCGCGCCCCGGTCCTGCGAGACGGTCGTCGCCTTCCTCGGTATCCTAAAGGCCAACCTCGCATACCTCCCGCTCGACGTCAACGTGCCCTCGGCGCGCGTCGACATGATCCTCTCCTTCGTCCCCGGCAAGAAGCTCGTCCTGGTCGGTCCGGACGTCTCTGCCGAAACCGCCTTGCCGGACGTCGAGTTTGTGCGCATCAGCGCCGCGCTCGACGACGTCGCCGGAATCAATCTCTCCTCCTCCTCCTCGGCGAACCAACTTCTTCCCGCACCCTCTCCCGCCTCTCAGCCGAGCGCCGACAGCCTCGCCTGCGTCATCTTCACCTCGGGCTCGACCGGAAAGCCAAAGGGCGTCATGATCGAGCACCGCGGCATCGTCCGTCTCGTCAAGGAGACGAACTCGCACCCGTCGACGGAAACAAATCCCTCCGCCACCGCCACCGTCTCCCACGTGTCCAACCTGGCCTTTGACGCCGCCACCTGGGAGATCTACGCGCCCCTCCTCAACGGCGGCACCCTGGTCTGCATCGACCGCATGACGGTCCTCCACCCGGCCGAGCTCGCCCGCGTGCTGTCCCGCGAGCGCGTCACCACCGCCTTCTTCACCACGGCGCTGCTGAAGCAGGTCCTCGAGGAGGCCCCCTCCATCCTCAGCGGCCTGGACTACGTCTTCGCCGGCAGCGAGTGGATGAGGCCGCAGGACGCGCAAAAGGCCTCCCGCCTCGTGCGCCGCGCGTTCCGCCACATGTACGGCCCGACCGAGAACACCACCTACAGCACCGTGTTCCAGATGCCGGCCTTGGCGGCGGCCTCGGAGAAGCAGAAGAAGCAAGAACACTGCGCCAACGGCGTCCCCATCGGCCGCGCCGTCAGCAACTCGGGCGCCTACATCACCGACACCCAACAACGCCTCGTGCCCCTGGGTGTTATGGGCGAGCTCGTCGTCACGGGCGACGGTCTCGCGCGCGGGTACACGGACCCGGCGCTCGACCGGGGCCGGTTTATCCACATCTCCGTCGCCGGCCGGGAGGTCCGTGCGTACCGGACCGGAGACCGGGCCCGGTTCCGGACCGGAGACGGGCAGCTCGAGTTCCACGGCCGCATGGACCAGCAGGTCAAAGTGCGCGGTCACCGGATCGAGCCGGCCGAGATCGAGCAGGCGATGCTTTCGTACGCCGGCGTCGGCGATTCCGTCGTCGTCATCGCGCGGCCGCCGGACGACGCCGGGGACGACGAGCTCGTCGGCTTCTTCACGGCGCAGTACACCAACGGCGTGGACGACCCCTCGGCAGAAGAGGAGGAAGAAGAGAAGTTCTCGGCCACGATTGAAAAGGCGCTCCGGAAACACCTCCAGAAGCTGCTCCCCTCGTACATGGTCCCCTCGCGCCTCGCGCGCCTCGCCCAGCTGCCCCTCACCCCCAACGGCAAGGTCGACCGCCGCGAGCTGGCCCGGCGGGGTCAGACGCTGGTGGCCGACGGCAAGAACTCGGCGGCCTCGGCCGACGACGTCTCGGAGATGGTCCCGCCGCGCAACAAGATGGAGAGCGTGCTCTGCGACGAGTTCGCCGCCGTCCTCGGCGTCAAGGCCGTCGGCGTCACCAGCAGCTTCTTCGACCTCGGCGGGCATTCGCTGATGGCCACCAAGCTCGCGGCCCGTCTCAGCCGCCGCATCCACGCCCGCGTGTCTGTTAAGGACATCTTCAACAACCCCGTGCTGGCCGACCTCGCCAGCACGATCCAGCAGGGGTCGACGCAGTACAGCCCTATTGTTGCTGCCCCCTACGCCGGGCCCGTGGAGCAGTCCTTTGCCCAGGGCCGTCTGTGGTTCCTCGAGCAGATGGAGCTCGCGGCGTCGTGGTACGTCGTCCCGCTTGCCGTTCGGTTGCGAGGACATCTCGATGTCACGGCGCTCGGCGTTGCGCTGCAGGCGTTGGAGCATCGTCACGAATCGTTGCGGACGACGTTCGAGGACCGCGATGGCGTCGGTATGCAGATCGTCCAGCCGGTCCAGAACAAGACACTTAGGGTGATTGATGTTTCTTCTGCTTCTTCTGCTTCTTCTTCGTCTTCTTCCTACAAAAACAACAACAACAACGACGCCAACAATACCTACATGGATACCCTCCGCCGCGAGCAGACAACCCCCTTCAACCTGTCCTCCGAGCCCGGCTGGCGCGTCGCCCTCCTGCGTCTGGGAAGCCAAGATCACATCCTCTCCATCGTCATGCACCACATCGTTTCCGACGGCTGGTCCGTCGACATCCTGCGTAAGGAGCTGGGCCAGTTCTATACCATGGCCACCAACAACAACAACAACAAGAAGAACGGATCCGATCTGCTGACCCAAATCCCCCCCTTACCCGTGCAATACCGCGACTTCTCGACCTGGCAAAAGGAGCAGGCCCAAGTCGACGAGCACGAACGCCAGCTCGCCTACTGGAAGGACCAGTTGCGCGGCAGCCAGCCGGCCAGCCTGCTCTGTGACAAGCCCCGCCCGGAGGTACTCTCAGGGGCCGCCGGCGTCGTCCAGCTGCAGATCAAGGGCGAGCTCTTCGCCGCCCTCGAGGCCTTTTGCCGCCGCCACGCCACGACCCCCTTCGTGGTGCTCCTCGCCGCCTTCCGCACCGCCCATTATAGGCTGACCGGCACCGAGGACGCCACGATCGGGACCCCGATCGCCAACCGGAACCGGCCGGAACTGGAAGACTTGATCGGCTTCTTCGTCAACACGCAGTGCATGAGAATCCCCGTGGACGCCGACAAGGAAACCTTTGACGGGCTCGTGCGCAAAGTCCGGTCGACGACCACGGCCGCGTTCGAGAACCAGGACGTGCCGTTCGAACGCGTCGTCTCGGCCCTGCTGCCGGGCTCCCGGGACACGTCGCGGAACCCCCTCGTCCAGCTGCTCTTCGCCCTCCACTCGCAGCAGGATCTGGGCCAGGTCCAGCTCGACGGCCTCGTGGGCGAATCGGTGGCCATGGCGCCCACGACGCGCTTCGATCTCGAGTTCCACCTGTTCCCGGAGCCGGACGGCGGCCTCGGCGGCTCCGTGCTCTTCGCCGAGGAGCTCTTCGCCCCGCAGACCGTCCGGGGCATCGTCGACGTCTTCCACGAGGTCCTCCGCCGCGGCCTCGAGCAGCCCGACGCCGTCCTCTCGGCCCTGCGCCTGACCGACGGGCTCGCGGCCCTCGGCGACCTGGGCCTGCTCGAACCGACCACGACGGACCGGGACTACCGCCGCGACGCCAGCGTCGTCGACTTGTTCTCCGAGCAGGTCGCCGCGCGTTCCGGCGCCGTGGCCGTGACGGATTCGTCCTCGAGGCTGACGTATGCCGAGCTCGACGAGCAGTCCGACAGAGTGGCCTCCTGGCTACGCCGTCGCCGGTGGTTGACCCCCGAGACGTTGATCGGCGTGCTGGCGCCGCGATCCTGCCAGACCATCGTGGCCTTCCTCGGCATCCTCAAGGCCAACCTGGCCTACCTGCCCCTCGACGTCAACGTCCCGGCCGCCAGGAACGAGACCATCCTCTCCACCGTTCCTGGGCGCAAGCTGGTCCTCCTCGGTTCCGATGCGGCCGCCGCCCCGGAGCGTCCCTTTGCCGACGTCGAGCTCGTCCCTCTCGCCGACGTCCTGGCCGCAGACATCGTCACCGACAGCCGCGATGCCAGAGGCGATGTCGATGTCGATGTCGATGTCGATGATGCTGCTGCTGCTGCTGCTGCTGCTGCTGCTGCCGCTCCCCGTCCTCACGCAAAGAGCCTGGCCTATGTCATGTTCACGTCCGGCTCAACCGGCCTCCCCAAGGGTGTCATGATCGAGCACCGCGGAATCAACAGGCTGGTGAGGCAGAGCAGCAACATCTACAAGATGCCCCAGCATCCCCGCGTGGCTCACCTCTCCAACACGGCGTTCGATAACTCCACCTGGGAGATCTACATGGCCCTGTTGAACGGCGGCACGGTCGTCTGCATCGACTACTACACCACCATCGACACTAAGGCCCTCGAGTCCGTCTTCACGCGCGAAAGGGTGCAGGCCACGATGATGCTCCCCTCCCTGCTGAAGCAGTGCCTTGCGCACGCCCCCGGCGCGGTGGCCGCCCTGGACATCATCCTGGCCGCCGGCGACCGCTTCGACGGCCGCGACGCCGTCGAGGCCCAGGCGCTGGCCCGGGTCAACGTCTACAACGCCTACGGACCGACCGAGAACACCGTCACCAGCACCGTCTATGCCGTCCGGGACGACGACGACGACGAGGGCGGCGGCTTCGCCAACGGCGTGCCCATCGGCCGGGCCATCAACAACACCGGGGCCTACATCGTCGACGCCCGCCAGCAGCTCGTGTCCATGGGCGTCATGGGCGAGCTGGTCGTCACGGGAGACGGGCTCGCACGCGGGTACACGGATCCCGGTCTCGATACGGACCGCTTCGTCCACATCCGCGTCCCCGGCTACGACGAGCCCGTTCGGGCGTACCGCACCGGTGACCGGGCCCGGTTCCGCCCCGGAGACGGGCAGATCGAGTTCTTTGGCCGCATCGACCAGCAGATCAAGGTCCGCGGCCACCGCATCGAGCCGGCCGAGATCGAACAGGCCATGCTGGGCCACCCGGCCGTTCTCGATGCCGCCGTGGTCCTCCGCAAGATGGAAGGGGAGGAGGCCGATGTCGTCGGCTTCGTCGTCGCCCAGGGTGTTTCGGTTGCCGACTCGGACGACGATGCCGTGGTCAAGATGGAAAAGACGATTCTGCAGCGCCTCCAGACTCTGCTGCCGCCGTACATGGTTCCCGTCCGGGTAGTCGTCCTCGATCGGATGCCCCTGAACCCCAACGGCAAAACCGACCGCCGCGAGCTTACACGCATATCCCAGACGATGACATCTAAGAGCAGCAGCAACGACAAGTCGGCCTCGGCCCGGGTGCCGCCGCGCAACGACACCGAGGCGGCCCTGGTGGACGAGTTCTCCAGCGTGCTCAACGCCGAGGTCGGCATCACCGACAGCTTCTTCGACCTGGGCGGCCACTCCCTCATGGCCACCAAGCTCGCGGCCCGTCTCAGCAGGCGCTTCAACACGCGGGTGTCGGTCAAGAGCATCTTCGACCAGCCCCTCATCGTCGACCTCGCCGCCAAGATCCTCCAGCAGCAGGACTCGGCCCAGCACAAGCCCATCGAGACGGGCGAGTACCGCGGCCCCGTCGAGCAGTCCTTCGCCCAGGGCCGTCTCTGGTTCCTCGAGCAGCTCGACATCAAGGGCACCGGGTACCTCGTGCCTCTGGCCGTGCGTCTCCGCGGCCCCTTGCGCATCGAGGCCCTCGAAGCCGCCCTCTGCGTCCTCGAGCAGCGTCACGAGACCCTTCGGACCACGTTCGAGAACCACGACGGCGTGGGCGTGCAGGTCGTCCGGCCCTGGAGCCGGAACAAGCCGCCGTTGAAGCTCGTCGACGTGCCGGCGGCCGGCGAGGCGGGTTTCACGGAGCTGCTCCGGCTGGACCAAAAGAAGCCCTTTAACCTCTCCTCCGAGCCGGGCTGGCGCGTCACCCTGTTCCGGCTGGGCTCCGGTGGCCGGGACCACGTGCTGTCCGTCGTGATGCACCACATCATATCCGACGGCTGGTCCCTCGACGTCCTCCAGCGCGAGCTGGCCGCCCTCTACTCTGCCGCACTCGAGAGCGGCGGCGGAGGAGAATCGTCTCTGCCGCCGATGCTGCCGCTGCTGCTGAAGAAGCAAGTCCTCCCGCCTCTGCCCATCCAATACCGTGATTTCTCCGTCTGGCAGAAACAACCGGCGCAGGTGGCCGAGCAGGACAGGCAGCTCGCCTACTGGAAGGACCAACTCGACGGCAGCCACCCGGCCAGCCTCCTATGCGATAAGGTCCGGCCCGAGAAGCTGTCCGGAGACGCCGGGCTGGTGCAGTTCAAGATCCAAGGGTCCACGTACGACCGGCTGCAGCAGTTCTGCAAGACGAACCAGACGACCATGTTCACGGCCCTCTTCGCGGCGTTCCGCGCAACCCACTACCGTCTGACCGGCGTCGAGGACGCAACCATCGGCACGCCCATCGCCAACCGCAACCGGCCGGAGCTGGAAGAGATGATCGGCTTCTTCGTCAACTCGCAGTGCCTCCGGACGACCGTCTCGGACGGGGCCACCTTTGCCGACCTGGTCGGCCAGGTCCGGACGACCGTGGCCGCGGCCGCCGAACACCAGGACGTGCCGTTTGAACGCATCGTGTCGACCGTCCTGCCTGGGTCTAGGGACACGTCCCGCAACCCACTCATACAACTCATGTTCACCTTCCACGCGCAGCAGGACCTCGGCAAGCTGACCCTGCAGGGGCTCGACGACGAGCCGCTGTCCATGGAGCCCAACACGCGGTTCGACATGGAATTCTACCTCGCCCAGCAGGACGGCCGCCTCGGCGCCAACGTCATCTTCTCCACGGACCTCTTCGAGCCCGATACCGTCCGCCGCATCGTCCGGCTCTTCGAGGAGGTCCTGTGCCAGGGCCTGCGGCAGCCGGACACGCCCCTCGCCGGTCTCCCGCTGACCTACGGCATCGCCGAGCTCCGGGAGAGGGGCCTGCTCGACATGCACACCACGGCCTACCCGCGCGACGCAAGCGTCATCGACGTCTTTGCCGAGCAGGTCGCCGCCCACCCGGACGAGACGGCCGTCACCGACGCCTCGTCGAGCCTCACGTATCGCGAGCTGGACAGGGCGTCGGCCCGCATCGCCGCCTACCTCGATCGGCACCACGGCCGGATGGCGCCCGAGAGCCTCGTCGGCGTGCTGGCGCAGCGCTCGTGCCTGACGACGGCCGCGTTCCTCGGCATCCTCAAAGCCAACCTCGCCTACCTTCCCCTCGACGTCAACGCCCCGGCGGCCCGCATCGATGCCATCCTATCGACGGTCCCGGGCCGCAAGCTCGTTCTTCTCGGCGCCGGGGTCCCCGCTCTTCCAGCCGGGTCCCGGGAGGAGGAGGATGAAAATGTCGAGCAGGTTCAGATCACTGATGCCCTGAGACTCGGAGCAGCCGTCAACTCTAACCCTCGCGACGACTTACACCCTCGTCCCGCGGCCACGGCTTCAAGTCTGGCCCACGTCATCTTCACATCCGGGTCGACTGGCAAGCCAAAGGGCGTCATGATCGAGCACCGCAGCATTATACGGCTGGTCAAGTCCACCAACATCATGACGCCGTCCCAGACCGCCCAGCCCGTCGCCCACATCTCGAACCTGGCCTTTGATGCCGCCACCTGGGAGCTCTACACGGCGCTGCTCAACGGAGGAACCGTCGTGTGCATCGACCACATGACCGTGCTGGACCCGAGCGCCCTCGGCCAGGCCCTGAAAGCCAACGGCGTGACGGCCGCCTTCTTCACCACCGCCCTCCTCACCCAGTTCCTCAACGAGATGCCCTCCGTCGTTGCCGGGCTCGATCTGCTCATCGCCGGAGGCGACACCCTGCGGCCCAGGGATGCCGCCCGGGCCCGCGGGCTGGTCAGGCAGGCCTTGTGCAACGGGTACGGACCGACGGAAAACACCACCTTCAGCACCGCCCACCACGTCGGCGCAGACGAGAAGAGCTTCGTCAACGGCGTGCCCATCGGGAAGGCCGTCAGCAACTCCGGGTGCTACGTCATGGACGCGCGCCAGCAGCTGACGCCGATCGGCACCATGGGCGAGTTGGTTGTGACCGGCGACGGCCTCGCCCGCGGCTATACCGATCCGGCATTGAACGCGGACCGCTTCGTCGAGGTCGATCTCGCCGGCCGCTCCGTCCGGGCGTACCGGACCGGCGACCGGGTCCGAATCCGACCCAGCGACGGACTCATCGAGTTCTTTGGCCGCATGGACCAGCAAGTCAAGATCCGCGGTCACCGGATCGAGCCGGCCGAGATCGAGCAGGCCATGCTGAGCATCGACATTGTTGTCGACGCCGCCGTCGTCTTCCGGGAGCGGGACGGCCAGGACTCGGATATTGTGGGGTTCGCCGCCGCCGCCGCCGCCTCCGAAGTCGGCGCCGTGGACCCACAAAATGTCGCCGACCCCGCCGCCGACGCGGAACGGGAGATCCGGCAGCGCTTGCAGACCCTGCTGCCCCCGTACATGGTGCCCGCGCAGATCATCGTGCTGGACCATCTACCGCTCAACGCCAACGGCAAGGTCGACCGCCGCGAGCTGACGCGCAGGGCACTCGCCGCGCCCACTCGGAGCCGCGCCTCCGCTGCCGCCGAGCGCGTCGCCCCGCGCAACGACGTCGAGGCTGCGCTGTGCGAGGAGTTCTCCGACGTCATCGGCGGCGACGTGCAGGTCGGCGCGACCGATAACTTCTTCGACCTCGGCGGCCACTCCCTCATGGCCACGAGGCTGGCCGCCCGCATCAGCCGCCGCCTCGACGCCCGCGTCTCCGTCAAGCACGTCTTTGATCACCCCGTCCTGGCCGACCTCGCCGCCATCATCGTCCGCGGATCCGCCCTTCACGACGCGATTCCCTCGACCCTCTACGCCGGGCCCGTGGAGCAGTCGTTCGCGCAGGGCCGCCTCTGGTTCCTCGACAAGTTCAACATCGGCGGCGCCTGGTACATGATGCCCCTCGCCGTGCGCATGCGGGGGCCGCTCGACATGGGCGCGCTGACGACGGCGCTGCGCACCGTCGAACAGCGACACGAGACGCTCCGCACCACCTTTGAAGAGCTCGAGGGCGTGGGCGTGCAGGTCGTCCACGACACGTCCTCCGGTCCCCTGAGAGTCATCGACGTCTCGGCCGAGGACGCCGGGTCGGACGCCGGGTCGGACGGTCACGGTTATAGCTCTATCCCCCTCCTGCATCAGGAGCAGCACACCCCCTTCAACCTGGCATCCGAGCCGGGCTGGAGGGTCTCCGTCTTCCGGCTCGGGCCGGAGGACCACATCCTCAGCATCGTCATGCACCACATCATCTCGGATGGTTGGTCCGTCGACATCCTGCGCCGCGAGCTCGCCGCCTTCTACGCCGCGGCGCTGCGAGGCCGCGATCCCCTCGACGAGGTGGCCCCGCTGCCCATCCAGTACCGCGACTTCGCCGTCTGGCAAAAGACGCAGGCCGCCGAGCACCAGAGACAGCTCGAGTACTGGACCGAGCAGCTGTCCGACAGCTCCCCCGCGGAGCTCCTCTGCGATAAACCGCGCCCCGCCGTGCTGTCCGGCGAGGCCGGCGCCATCTACGTCAAGATCGGAGGGCCCGTATACGACAAGCTGCAAGACTACTGTCGGACGCGCCAGGTCACGCCCTTTGCCGTCTTGTTGTCCGCGTTCCGGGCCGCCCATTACCGTCTAACGGGTGCCGAGGACGCCACTATCGGAACCCCGATGGCCAACCGGAACCGGCCCGAACTCGAGGAGCTCATCGGCTTCTTCGTCAACACGCAGTGCATGAGGATCGTGATCGAAGACGAGTCCTTCGACGGCCTCGTCCAGCAAGTAAGGGCCACAGCGGCCGCCGCCTTTGAGAACCAGGACGTCCCCTTCGAGAGGGTCGTCTCAGCGCTGCTCCCGGGCTCGAGGGACACGTCTCGCAACCCGCTGGCGCAGCTCATGTTCGCGGTGCATTCCCAGCAGGACCTCGGGCGCATCAAGCTCGAGGGCCTCGCCAGCGAGCCGCTGCCGACGAGCGTCACCACGCGGTTCGACCTCGAGTTCCACCTCTTCCAGGAGGACGGGTTCCTCGGCGGCAACGTGCTGTACGCCGCCGACCTCTTCGACCCGGCCACCGTCCGCGGCGTGGTCGACGTCTTCGAGGAGGTCCTACGGCGCGGCCTCGCCCAGCCCGACGTGGCCGTCGCCAACCTGCCCCTCACCAACGGGCTGCCGGCCCTGCGGTCCATGGGCCTCCTCGACGTCAAGAGGCCCGACTACCCGCGCGACTGCAGCATCGTCGACGTGTTCCTGCAGCAGGTCGTCGCCCATCCCGAGCGCATCGCCGTCAAAGACGCCTCCGGCTCCCTCACGTACGGCCAGCTCGACGAGAGGTCGGACCGCCTGGCCGCCTGGCTCCGCGCGAAGCACATGTCGACCGAGACCATCGTCGGCGTGCTCGCCCCGCGCTCGTGCCAGACGACGGTGGCCTTCATGGCCGTCCTCAAGTCCAGCCTCGCCTACCTCCCGCTCGACGTCAACGTGCCGGCCGCCCGGCTCGAGTCCATCCTCTCGGCCGTGCCGGGACTTACACTGGTCCTCCTCGGCGCCGACGTCGCCACGCCCAACGTCCGTCTCCCGGCCGTCCACTTCGTCCCCATCTCCGAGGCCCTCGCCGCCTTCCGGCACGCCTCGTCCGAGGGTCCCCCGGCGAGAGTCTCGCTGCCGTCCCCGACGAACCTCGCGTACGTCATCTTCACCTCGGGCTCGACCGGCAAGCCCAAGGGCGTCATGGTCGAGCATCGCGGCATCGTCCGCCTCGTCAAGGAGAGCAACATCGTCCGCGAGCTGCCCGAGGCAACGACCATCTCGCACGTGTCCAACGTGGCGTTTGACGCCTCGGCCTGGGAGATGTACACGGCGCTGCTCAACGGCAACACGCTCGTCTGCATCGACTACTTCACCACCCTCGACAGCCGGGCGCTCGAGGCCGTGTTCGCGCGCGAAAACGTCCGCGTGGCCATGCTCTCGCCCGCCCTCCTCAAGCAGTGCCTGGCCAACATCCCCAACACGCTGGCGGCGCTCGAGATCCTCTACGTCGGCGGCGACCGCCTGAACCCGTCCGACGCGAGGGACGCCGAGGCCCTCGTGCGGACGGGCGTCTACAACGCCTACGGTCCCACGGAGAACAGCGTGGCCAGCACCATCTACAAGGTCCGTCCGGGCGACGCCTTTGAGCACGGCGTGCCCATCGGCCAGGCCGTCAGCAGCTCGGGCGCCTACATCATGGACTCCCGTCAGCAGCTGGTCTCCATCGGCGTCATGGGCGAGCTGGTGGTGACCGGGGACGGACTCGCCCGCGGCTACACCGACCCGTCGCTGGATGTCAACCGCTTCCTCCACGTCACCATCGAGGGCCAGCTCGTGCGGGCCTACCGCACCGGTGACCGGGCCCGCTACAGGCCGTCGGACGGGCAGATCGAGTTCTTTGGCCGCATCGACCAGCAGACCAAGATCCGCGGCCACCGGATCGAGCCGGCCGAAGTGGAGCTCGCGATGCTCCGGCATCCGGTGGTCCGGGACGCGGCCGTGGTGATCCGCGGCAACGGGCCGGACCAGGAGATGGTCGGATTCGTCACCGTCGGCGCGGACCAGTCGGTGCAGGACGAGGCCAGCAAGCAGGTGGAGGGCTGGGGCACGCACTTTGAGATCGGCACGTACGCGGACCTCGAGGCCAACATTGACCGGTCCGTCATCGGCAACGACTTCTTGGGCTGGACCTCCATGTACGACGGCACGCTGATCGAGACGGCCGAGATGCAGGAGTGGCTCGACGAGGGCATGGTGGCCATGCTCGACGGACAGCCGGCCGGGCGGGTGCTGGAAATCGGAACGGGCACCGGCATGATCCTCTTCAACCTGGGCCCCGGGCTCGAGTCGTACATCGGCCTCGAGCCGTCCGCCTCGGCCGCCGCCTTTGTGAACGACAGCATCAAGACCGCCCCGTCGCTCGCGGGCATCAAGGCCGAGGTCCTCGTCGGCACCGCGACGGACGTGGGCCGGCTGCGACAGGTCACAACGCAGTCGTCGTCGTCGTCCCGTACGGACATGGTGGTCACCAACTCGGTGGCGCAGTACTTCCCGTCGGCCGACTACCTCCTTGACGTGATCCGGACCCTCGTCCGGCTGCCGGGCGTCAAGCGTCTCTTCTTCGGCGACATGCGCACCTACGCCATCAACAAGTGCTTCCTGGCCGGCCGGGCCCTTCAGTCTCTGAGCGGCGAGAGTAGTAATACTTCTTCCTCTTGTTCCTCCGTCAGCAAGGCCGGCGTGCGCCGGAAGATCACGGAGCTCGAGGAGAACGAGGAGGAGCTGCTGGTGGACCCGGCCTTCTTCACGGCCCTCGTCGACAAGCTGCCGGAGCACGTCTGGCACGTCGAAATCCTTCCCAAGAGGATGAGGGCCACCAACGAGCTCAGCAGGTACCGGTACGCCGCCGTCATTCACGTCCGAGGCGAGGAGGAGAAGCCTGCTCGGACCGTTCACGAGGTCGAACCGGAATCTTGGATCGACTTCCAGGCATCGTCCATGGACCGTGATGGTCTCTTATGTCTCCTGAAAGCACTGTCTACTACATCGAACAAGGATGGAAACAACAAGAATAACAACACCAACACCAACACCACCCTCGCCGTTGGAAACATCCCCTACAGCAAAACCATGTTCGAGAGACTCCTCGTTGGATCCCTGGACGAAGACGACGAGTCCCAGCACAACAGCATCGACGGTCCGGCCTGGGTCTCCCAGGTCGCCGCCGCCGCCGACGACGACCACATCACGGCCCTCTCGGCCCTGGACCTTGCCGAGATCGCCAAAGAGGCCGGCTTCCGCGTCGAGCTCAGCTGGGCCCGGCAGCGGTCCCAGAACGGCGGCATCGACGCCGTCTTCCACCGGTTCCGCTCCGACTCCGGCCCCGAGGACTCCCGCGTCCTCGTCCGGTTCCCTACCGAACACCAGGGCCGGCCGGCCAACCTCCTCACCAACCGCCCCCTCCAGCGGCTCCAGAGCCGCAAGGTCGAGGCGCAGATCCGCGAGCAACTCATAACCCTCCTCCCGCCCTACATGATCCCGACCCAGATCATCGCCCTCGACGAGATGCCCGTCAACGCCAACGGCAAGGTCGACCGCCGCGAGCTGACCCGCAAGGCCCAGGCCGCCCCCGTCAGCAAGCCGCCGTCGGAGCGCGTGCAGCCGACCACCGACGTCGAGGCCGCGCTGTGCGACGAGTTCGCCAACGTCCTCGGCGTCGAGGCCGGCATCACCGACAACTTCTTCGACCTCGGCGGCCAGTCCCTCATGGCCGCCAAGCTCGCCGCCCGCATCAGCCGCCGCCTCGACGTCCACGTTTCCGTCAAGGACATCTTTGACCACCCGGCACCCCTCGACCTCGCCAACAAGATCCTCGACACCATGCTCCAGGGCGGCGGTGGCGGCGCCGGAGGTCCCGGAGGCCCGTCCCGCCTGGTCGACGCCGAGCCCTTCCAGCTTCTCCTCCCATCGCATCCGGAGGAAGACCACGACGACGACAAGAACAACAACAACAACGACGACGCCAAGGCCTTTGTCCACAGGGAACTCTCCCCCCAGCTGGACCCGTCCTACGGCACGATCCAGAACGCGTACCCGGCCCTGTGGACGCAAAAGATCTTCGTCCAGGACGGCCCCACCGGCGAGCCGCGCGTGCCGACTCTCTTCATCGTCGACTTCCCCTCCGGCTCCGACCCGGGCCGCGTCTCCGAGACCGCCGCCGCCCTCATCAAGAACTTTGACATCCTCCGCACCGTCTTCCTCTCGGCCGCCGGGAAGCTCTACCAGGTCGTCCTCGACCACTTACACGTGCCCACCGACGTCGTCCACGTCGACGACGACGACGACGACGGCGACTTGACCCGCGCCACCCGCGCCCTCGTCGACGCCGACGCCCGCGACCCGCTCCGTCTCGGACACTCCATGCTGCGCATCGCCATCCTCACGGCCGACAAGAACAAGAACAAGAAGACTTCCTCCACCGCCGTCCGCATGGTTCTCCGCATGAACCACGCCATCTACGACGGCCTCAGCTTCGAGCACCTCCTGCGCGCCCTGCACGTCCTCTACGTCGGCGAGCGCCTGCCCACGCCGCCCCCCTTCGCCCGCTTCGTCCAGCACATGATGAGCACGCGCGAGGAGGGCTACGGGTTCTGGCGGTCCGTCCTGCGGGGGTCCTCCATGACCATCATGAACGGCGTGCGGGAGGGCCGACACAGGGACGAGAGTCGGCCCCGGGGCACGTGGATTTCCGAGAAGATCATCAAGGCGCCGCACCAGACCACCGCCAACGCCGAGGGCATCACCCCGGCCACCGTCTTCACCGCCGCCTGCGCCCTCATGCTGGGCGACCTCATGCGCACGAGGGACGTCGTCTTTGGCCGCGTCGTCTCCGGCCGCCAGTGCCTCCCGCTCAGCAGCCAGCACATTGTCGGCCCTTGCTCCAACGCCGTGCCCGTCCGCGTCTCCCTCGATACCGACACCGACACCGGCACCGGCACCGGCACCGGCACCGACACCTCCGGGCCTCGGTCCCTCCTCCGCCGCATCCAGCAGCAGTACCTCGAGAGCCTGCCCTTCGAGACGCTCGGCCTCGACGACATCCGCGACAACTGCACCGACTGGCCCGCCTCGGTCGAGAACTACAGCTGCTACATCGCCTACCAGAACTTCGACATGCACCCGCACAGCGGCGGCGGCGACGGCGACGACGACGACGGCCAGCGCATCCAGCTCGGCCACCTCGACCGCGTGGCCGACCAGCGCGGCCCCAGCGCCCTCGACCCGGCCCTCGACCGCGTCACCGTCTCCGACGTCTCCATGCACGACATCGACATCGTCGCCATCCCCGACCCCGACGGCCTCCACCTGCGCCTCGGCCTCGGCGTCAACCGCCGCCTCTGCGACGAGGACGACGTCGACCGCATCCTGCTCGACCTCTGCGACAGGCTCCAGGTCCTGAGTGCCGTCCTGCAAGAGCCGCTGCCGGCGGGCTCCAACAACGGCGGCGGCGGCAAGGCAAAGGCAACGGCAACGGCAAAGACCGCGCCCATCGGGCCGAAGAAGAACGGGTCCAACGGCGAGAAGCACTCTTCCAACGGTCACGCCAAGATCGCCTCCAAAGGGCCCAGCAAGAACGGATCCAGTGGTGACGTTAAGAAGACTGTAAAGACATCAAACGGCGAGGCCAAGGTCACCGCATCATCGTCATCATCGTGAACGTTCATCAGAGCAGGCAAGCAAAGCGAGACCCAATCGCATACATCGTCTCACAGTCACCACCATCAACATCATCATCATCTCGCCGAATATCTCGCCGACTTTGGCCAAAACAAAGACTCTGCCCTCAACTCCTCCATCACACATCACGGCGGCCCCTCTTCAGCACGGCCAAGCAGCTGCGAGTCGTCATACAACCACTTGGATGAGATTGCTACGGCATCTCACCTCCCGGACCCTAGCGGCCGGCCCGTGACGATGGAACGCCGGGTCGGCGAGGACAGAGAGTAGATGAGAATAGGGAGAGACCGGAAATGCGGCAGGCAGGCGTTCAAGGAGTCATGTTGGATCTGTTTGTGTGCTTGGAGAGAGAAAGCTGATACATGGTTGTTTCGGGGGGAGCGTTACAATGCTGTTTTCCATACAGACGCTCGCATTTCGAGCGTTCTCTGTTGGCCTTCACCGCGTGTTTCTCACGTACATAAAACAGTCATTGATTTTATCTGCATTGAATTCATTGCTATTCATTGTTCCACATCTTGATGAAATTCAAGTGACAAATCTTCCCAATTCGAAACTCAACCCTATAATCCACTCTGTAGAAGAAGTTTGTGACCTGTAGCCTCATTCTCTCCAAACCCATGAGCATGAAGCAGGCCAGAAACTCTTTGGTTGATACTCTCGCCGACGTCTTGTCTCCGTCCGTCTTGTCCTCGGCCGTCACTCGTCACGCATCAAAAGCCCAAGCGCACCACAGAGTATCCGTACACACTGCCACTCACATCGAAAGCAATAAAACTGACTCAGTTTCGCAAAGACAGGCGACCTGCAGGTCAATATGACAAGTCATCCCTCACCCCCCCCTCCCCCCCTTGGAGCCGTGGCAGAAAGTGGCGTCAACTACGCCGTCCGGGCCTTCTGCTCCAGTCCTTACACCGATCTGGATTCTGGACATTCCATCCCGCCTGATGACCGAGGGATCCATCCCCTCGTGGATCCTCAAAGGACTCGGCACAGTCCAAATCCGTCGTGTTGTCTAAGCGGGGGAAGGGGGCGCCGCTCCTTGTCAGCTCTCAACTCATCTTTCATCACATCGAATCTCATCCATCCGCGTCTCCCACTGCCGTGCTGAGCCGCCGCCTTTCGCGGACACGTTCGACTTTGCCGTCGGTCACTCCCAAAGTCTCAGAAAGGGTG
>PJEX01000207.1:48913-81564 GCA_005350895.1 Colletotrichum tanaceti
TGGGGGGGGGGGGGGGACTCTGGCTGTACAAGTTCTTTGATGTGCCCGTCGTCGTGTCAGAGGAGCCGCGGAGTAGACTAATTAGTAGCAGCGAGACAAGCGACGGACATTGGTTCACTGGACAGAGAGAAGAGAGAGAGAGAGAGAGAGAGAGAGAAAGACGGCCCCCTTGCTCCAAGGGGTACCATTTCGCGATGGACATGGCGGGTACGTACCTCTGTGCTGGCTGGCAGTCGCTAGCTTCCGGTATTTGTGGATACCGGGTCCGAGCTCGGACGGGCGGGATCATGGGGAAAACGGCGCGGCCCCACTCGGGCCGTACTCGCCATTGTGGGTCCCGCCCATGTCAATTACAAGGCCCGATTACGTGATGGTCAGTCAAGACGTAATCCGGACTCTTCCACACCAATAACACGCCGGACCGAACAGTAAGCACCTACGTCCAGATCACGGATACATTGGGGTGGTATGTATCAGCCGCCATCCCCACGTCCATCATCAAACCCATCCGGCTCTGTTTGTTTACACCCAAACGCCGAACTAGGTCATCCTCGATTCCTCCCATGCGCCACGCAGTACAACAGACATGCGCCGCATGGGATGGGATCAATGGCCGCACGTGTTGCCTGTGGGTGGGGGGGGCTTCATACGGCGTTTGTCATGTTTTCCCGTCCGCCGCCCCCATTGGTCTGCTTTGCCCTCCATCCGCCTCTACCAGTCTGTCATTAGACTCATTACAGGCCCCCCCGAAAGGTCCTTCACCACGGATACACAGGCGGCGGGATATATCCCTTGCGTTGCCTGTTCACCCCAAGGGAATGGCGTCAATTGCGCGAGTCCACGCACACACACACACACACACAGAGGGAGAGAAACCCGAGCATACCCACTCATGCTCTCTCTCTCTCTTTTTGTCGCTCTGGCCTCTCCCTGTCCATGTCTCTCCCTGCACCTCCATGCCGTCTAGGTCGAGGTCACAGGGCGCAAAGGGAGAAATCAAGCCTAAACACCCCCTGCCCGCAGGCGCCACAGCGGCCCGCTCCACTAGGTGGATGCTGATCGTTCATGCTTGCCGGCCGAAGCGGCTGATTCGGGCTCGACTCGCAGCACGCAGCTTCATCATCCGTGTCATTTCATCGGCCAGCCCCCCCAAATTACAATAGATTCGCTCATTTCGCCTGTTGAGACGATGAAGCATACGGACTGCAAGCCAGCCTCCATTCCTCCCTTCTCTCCTAGCTTGATCCTCTAATGTTCTGCCCACCCCCTCTCCATCCCGGCTCCGACTCAACGCCACCGAGTTTCCCTAAGGGATGCCCGGGCCGGATGGGGCTAGCAGCCGTACGGGTTACACATAACGCTCACTGCCTGCCGCCGATGATTGCCGTCGCTGCCGCTGGGACGACTCAATCACATTCACGAATCACGCCCAAAGGACTCTAGAAATGTCTCAGCTGCCGTCTACTGGGTAGGTATTACCGCTACAGCCTACTGCATAGAATGATTATAGTACAGTTGTGTGGTATGGTAATTATGGATATAGCATCGTAATGAACACCAAACAGACCCCCCCTTTCGACCCGGGGAGTAACTCTGTATTGGACATGTGTATGGATGTTATAGTACAGTAGTACGGTTGACTACATGGTTGCGGGGCAAAAATGATTCTCCCCGTCCTCCCAAGTCCACCCCATCTGTGCATGGATTCACAGCCCATCCGGCCCGCCACAGGAGCCACCGACCCCTCGGCCGTGGCACAGGGCTTCGATGATGGCAAGGGCCGTATCCGACCCGTCTTCCTGCCTGGACGGGTGAACGCTTGCCAGTAGGGCCGTCGTCAGGGCCCAGAGATTCGGGAGCTACGGGAAACCCCCAGTGTGATTAGTCGCGAGGCTCTTCCGAGTAAGAACTGCAAGGGCTGGTGGTATGGTGGTTTGGTGGTATGGTGGTGCGCGAGACTTACATCGTTCTGCACCCTCTGGCTCCTCGCCGTCGCCGTCTCCGTGCCCTCGTTGCCCGCCGTCGCCGTCGCCGTCGCCGTCACCCCGTTCCCACGGTCGCCCGCCTTCTGCCGCGCGACAAACGCCCTCAGCTCCTGCACGAGCAGCTCCTCGGCGCCCATGGCGATCTGCTCCTGGAACCCCCGCCGCTCCCACTCGCTCCAGCCCTTGGCGGCGCTCTGCAGCGTGCCCAGCAGCCGCGGCAGCCGCCGGTTGCGGCTCAGCCGCTGCTCCTGGTACAGCGACGGCACCTCCTCGAACGTCTCGGTGTAGTACGCCGCCACGGCCTCGTCCAGCGTCTCGAAGCCCGCCGCCGCCGCCTGCTCCATGACGTGGCGCACGCGGCCCTGAGACTGGGACGACCGGAGCTCGGGCGTGTCCGCGTGCGCCGGCGCCGGCGCCCCTCCGGCGCATTCCGGAGAGAGCCGTTGGCGCGTGCCGGGGATATCGTCGCCGTGTACGCCGCCTCGCAGACTCTGAGCGGAGCAGAAGGGGTCCTCCATCGCGAACCCCGTCAGGATGTCCGAGGCCGAGCAGGACGGTCCGGGGGTGAGCGGCTCTTGTGCGTCGTACGAGCCGGGCAGCATGTCCCACGGCGAGAACGGGGGCGCGTGCGCGAAGGCCGCGGCGGACTGGAACGAGTTGAAGAAGGCGTCTTGGTCGTGTATTTGGGCCCCAAAGGGCGCGCACTCGGTGGTGAAGTCACTGAAGTGCTCTGGTGGTGCTGACGGGCAAAAACAACGGTAAGCCAACAAGCAGAAAGAGAGAGAGAGAAAGAGAGAGAGAGAGAGAGAGAGAGAGAGAGAGAGAGAGAGAGAGAGAGCATGGTTCTTGTAAAGTAATGGCCAACTTACTCATGAACAGCTCGACGCCGAAGCCGGCAGTGTCGTGGTGCATCATCGGCGTCGAGTACATCGAGTTGCCCGGCGTGGATGATGCCGACGGTGACAGTGTGGTAGCGGCGGCGGCGGCTGCGGCGTTATATGTCTGGGCTCTGATGGACTCTTCCACGTATTGCTGGTGGGCTTTGACCTTCTCCTGGAGCTTCTGGAGCTTGGCCTTGGAGTGATGACCTGGAACACGGAGACATATGTCAGCATCATCACCCTAAGATGTCTTCTGTGTGTGTGTGTGTGTGTGTCACGCCAGATGTGGGCGTTGGGACGTACCATAAACCTTGCGGCCAACGGCATCGTGTTCCCTCTTTCTCGCCATCACGCCTCTCAAGCTGGACGGCCGGCGGGGGGAGCAGTGGACGTCTGAGTCTTCCGCGGCCTCGCTGCTCTGGCGACTCACGTTTGCGTATCTGTCCATGCCGGACATGGTTCGATAATGCCTTGTATGCCTTGTATGCCCGGTTTGCTTTCTTTCTTTCCTTCTTTTTCTTTTTTTTCTTTCTTGTTTTCACCAAACATCCGCGTGGCTGCTAGAACGGAGGGAGGGTTCGGGAACGGTTTAATAGACGCCTTCTTGGGAGACAACGGCCCGTGTGGATACCGGGTGATACATCTTGGGGCTGGGAGGTGCGAATGCAGTGGGAGGTTTGGCGCGATCAACACAAGCCCGTTTCGGTCAGGTAAGCAGGAGGAAACAGGATGAACACTCACAGGGTGTTAGTATGATTAGGGGTCCTCTGTGCAAGGTGACAGCCAAGATGATCAGATCTCCGGTGTGTGTGTGCATGACTGCAGAGAATGAAGACCTGTCAGGCCAAGACACACAAAGAGACGAATGTGCTTCAGGAGTTTGCAAGGCACTGCAAGGCCGAGTGAGCCACGAATCGTTCAAGGCACCTCCCGCATGTCTCAAAGACTGGGGCCGAGGGGCGAGGGGCGAGACACAGGACGAAGATTCGATCCGCCGAGATTGGATCGGACATCACATCAACAGCAGAGTTGCCGGTTGGGCACGATTCTCGCCGAGCGAGGAGCCCCATTCTATAATCAGACATAATACTAGACAATATGACAGACCCCTCCCCCAATGAAGAGGGCCAAGGGGTTAATTCGACGACCAAGACATCATCACGACCGAGGTCCCTGGCGCAGGGAGCCATGCCGTCTTTGGCCGGACCCTGGGATATGGCGGGCCGAAAAAGGAGTAGATTCACAGATCAGAGCTACGAGCGGCTGAAGGTGTCAGTTTGGCCTCCTCCATCCACACGTCCACAGGACACACACATGCTGCGCTCACCCCCGGGCCGGCCTCGGTTGTCTTACATTTCGCGATGCTCCTTGGCCGCCTTCCATTCCTCCCACCTCCGCTCGCTACACCTGGCCACTTACATGTTAGTAGGTATTATGCTACTTGGGGGGGGGCAGACGCAGCGGACCATCATCGGTCACCTGCATCGGGAACAAACAGATGGACTGTCTGCCTGTCTCTCTGCACCCGAGACCGCCTTGAAGAGCCGTCTTCAATGCGGAGCGCTGAGTAAGTACGACTGGCCACCGGGCAATCTCATGATGGGGCTCAGTAGATGACAGTAGATGAGTAGTGTTAAGATAAGTAGTGTTCGACGCCATCGCCGATCATTCAAACACGTTGCCCTCTCCTCCGTCCTTGACATTCAACGCGCGATTACAGAGCCTCAAGTCTGGGGGGGGGCCTTGGTAACCAGCAATCAGCATATCCGTCCTTTAGTCACATAACTAGGTAACAACCCGGAGTTGCTATTCGTCAACCAGTAAAGTCGTCACGTTAGAGAGAGAGCCAAGAACAGATGGATGCCACATGCGTCCATTTAGGTAAAAGCGCTACGCCCGTAAGCAGCATCACCCGCCGCCGGGTATGCAGGGAGAGTGGGAGACAGACCCCTAGACGACCCATGACACCTCGTGGAAAGCCACTGCCTGACTGACACCTGCTAACTCTGTGCCCTTTTATTCTCTTTCGTTGAGTCGGTATGATTGGTATGAAGAGCGAAACGCAAGGTAAATAGACAGGGACGCCGCGAAGAACTGGAATGGGACAGGAATGCGTCAACACGCCCCCAGGGGTCTGAGGGTCACCCCCTCTCCTCATTTCCTGATCCTCCACCAATCATGCAGATGAGGTCTTGGGTGACGGATTATCAATAGCCACAACTCATTGAATTGCTCCAAAGACACGTAGCGAATCGCGGATCTACCTTGACCCTTACAAGGCAACGGCTTTGTGGTTCATCACTCCGCCCGAGGCCAGCGCGTAGTGGCATGGATGGATGAATCATGGTGGCTTGACACACTCCCCAAGTGACTGACCTTTGGCATGGGCATGATCACGTTCTGAGACATTTGCTAGGACGGAAAGGCTGGCCGTATTACCTCCTCCCCCCCCAACGCGGAGGCTGAACCTGCTGCTTCGTCGTGGCATGATCGTCGAGACGGGCCGAGAGAGAGGATTTTTGGTGGAGAGAAATCACGGACCGCATATTAGCCCGTCAACGGCCGGGGGGGATCGAGGAGTCTGTCCTTTTCTTTTTCCTTTGAGCCAATCTCATGTTACATTGCGGGGGGAGGAATCGAGGACAGCAGAAAGAATGCATGTAGACCGGCGGAGCACATGATTTCCAACTAGCATAACAAGTCCCATTACTTATATATATATATAGTGTGACGAGGTCCCCCTATGGTTCTTCGACGACTTCTTTTTCAGTTTACATGGTTGCCCTGGGCCAATGTAGGCCAGAACGGGACTTGGCGACGAACGGCCGGAGTGCGTGCGTACCGCGTAGGTTCAATTAGCATCTTTTCCAGTAGTATATAGTCCTGGCCCCCCCGCCAGTTCAACAGTTGTCGAGTAGCTTTCTGTTCCGAATCATGCAAGATCTCAAGGTGTTAGATATTAGGGCACGCAGCTTACGGTCGTCAAGGGCGGTTTTCTTTTACTGCGAGAATACGTTGGACGTATTATTTTGGACAACTTCTGGTGGTGATGGTGGTGGTGGTGATACATCTCGAAGTGAGACCTGGCGGGGATGGAGTCAAGGAGAAGTCCGGTGAGTCGCCTAGTGAAGACCTCGACTGTCTATGTCTCAACAGGCTGTTTTTTTTTTTGGTTTTTTTTTTACATCGCTCAGATGATGGACCATCATGGTTCAGCCTGATGTGATGTGATCCAGCTCTCGCTATCTATTTTGTCTAGAGGTCAAGCTGTAAGATGGACTAGAAGAACATACAGTGAGTGGATGGGGGGGCCTTTAAAAAGACGAAAAAGAAGAGAAAATTGAGAAAGACGAGGCAATCATGATCTCGTGTCACTCGAATGGTGATTTAACAAGATGAGAGAGAGAGAGAGAGAGAGAGAGAGAGAGAGAGAGAGAGAGAGAGAGAGAGACAGAGAGGAAGGGAGAGAGAATGCGTCTACAAGGCTTTTGGCACTAGACCGACGATGGGCTTAGTCTCGGAATATAAATCCTTTCCGTAGCCGAGATTCCACCAGCCCGTCAGCCCAACAGAATGTCATGATTGGCGCTTGGCAGGCATCTGCCAGCCCAGCAGAGCAACGGTAACGCGGTCAGGCCGGTTCCCTGGCGCCGAAGGGGGGCCGGGTTGCATTCCTCTCTCTCTCTCTCTCTCTCTCTCTGTCTGTCTGTCTGTCTGTCTGTCCGTCTGTATGATGCCTCCTCACTCGCTCTTCTGAGGGTGTATGTGTGTGTGTGTGTGTGAGTGAGTGTCTTTGTTCCCCGAGAGACCCTGCCAGCCTGCGTAATACTTACTTACCACCCTTTCGCCCCCCTCAGGGAAAACCTACCTGGACTTGAAAGGATTCTCCTCCTTTGCTTCCCATTTGGATCCCGTTCACCCTTCCACTATACTATTTACACACAACATATGATACTGTTGTTGCAACTTGCGGGTTTCACAGTCTTGGTTGAGGATTTCCCATACTTATCAAGGTTGACTGGCGGCTTGATCTGATCGTCCCCCTTTTTCCCTTTCATCAATCATCGATTGCTCTCTAAACAGCAGTAGCAGCAGCAGCAGCAGCATCGTCCGCCATAAGCATCATCATCTGCCATTAGTATCATCATCTGCCATCAGCATCATCATCATCATCACAGAGTCAGATTCGGGTAAAGCTATCGAATGGTATCGAATCCATCACCGACCGCCGCAGAGGCGGTCGAAGACGCCGCACAATCATCTCGTGCAACGATGAAGAGGCATTCACAGAAAACGCAGTTCCGAGACGACAAACAGACCCGGGAAACCCGGTACGATGGGAAGGAACCCCAGAGCAAAGAAGACGGCCTGGGTAGTGGTGGACGTGGTGGAAAGGGACCGCCGGGCTCGGGCCCGGGGAACCGGAGGGTCCGGCCGGAACGCGAGCCCGGCTTCCGGGACTACGTCCGGGTGTTCTCGTACGCGACCAAGTGGGACATTGTCATCTACGTGTTCGCGTCGGTGGCGTCGGTGGGCGCCGGCACGACGCTGCCGCTGATGAACATCGTGTTCGGCAGCCTGGCCGGGCAGTTCACCGACTACTTCATGGACCCGCCGCGCATGACGCGGCCCGAGTTCGAGGCGCTGCTGGACCGGCTGTCGCTGTACGTGCTCGGGCTGTTCCTCGGGCGGTTCGTGCTCAACTGCGTCAACAAGTTCTGCTTCCGCATGATCGGCATCCGGCTCTCCTCCGCCGTCCGGCTGCACTACGTCCGGTCCCTCTTCGGGCAGTCGGTCCACGTGCTCGACTCCATGGCGCCCGGCGCCGCGGCCAGCACCATCACCGGCACGGCCAACGTGCTGCAGATCGGCATCTCGGAGAAGCTCGGCACCTTTATGGAGTTCAACGGCACCATCTGGTGCGCCATCGTCGTGGCCTTTGTGTGGAGCTGGCGGCTGACGCTCGTCACCTTCTCCATCGTCGTCTTCATCCTCGCCGTCGTCAGCGTCTTCCTGCCCTCCATCGTCCGCCTGCAGGACCAGCAGGCCAAGTCCGAGGCCCGGGCCAACGGCGTCGCCAGCGAGTCCTTCAGCAGCATCCGCATGCTGACCGCCTGCGGCGCCCGGGACGGCATGGTGGCCCGCTACTCGCGCTGGGTCGACGACGCCCGCGTCAAGGGTCGGCGCATGGCGCCCCTGCTGGCCCTGCAGTTCGGCCTCGTCTTCTTCGGCACCTACGCCGTCTTCGGCCTCAGCTTCTGGTTCGGCACCAAGGAGTTCGCCGACGGCAACATGACCAACCCGGGCACCATCATGGTCGTCCTGCTGTCCGTCATGATGATCATCATGTCCGTCGAGCGCATCGCCAACCCGCTCATGGCCGTCTCGCGCGCCATGGTCGCCGCCTGCGAGTTCTTCGCCGTCATCGACGCGCCCCGCCCCGACACCGGCCACCTGAGGCCCCCGGACGTGGCCGCCACCGACGACATCGTCTTCAAGGACGTCGTCTTTGCCTACCCGAGCCGCCCGCATGTCAAGATCCTCGACGGCCTGAACCTCACCATCGAGGCCGGCAAGAACACGGCCATCGTCGGGCCCTCGGGGTCCGGCAAGAGCACCATCGTCGGTCTCGTCGAGAGGTGGTATGACCTCCGGGAACAACACGTCATCGAAAAGACGCTCGGCGTGGACAAGTTGAACGGCACTCGAGAGAAGACGAAGAAGACAAAGACAAAGACACCCAATAACAAGAACAGACGCAAAAGCAAAAGCAACAGAAAAAACAACAGGAAAGACAGATCGAGAAGAAAGACCGAGCAGTATCAGCTGGGCGGCATCATGGAGCCCGTTGCCGCCGCCGCCGCCGAAGAAGAAGAAGAAAGCCATCAACCCATCGTCCCTCTTTCGGGCAGCATCACGACCGGAGGACAGGCCCTCACCGACATCGACCTCAAGTGGTGGCGGTCCCAGATCGGGCTCGTCCAGCAGGAGCCCTTCCTCTTCAACGACACCATCTTCCGCAACGTGGCGTACGGGCTCATCGGGTCCGAGTGGGAAGAGGCGCCCGAGGACTACAAGCGGCGGCTCGTCAGGGAGGCCTGCCACGAGGCCTTTGCCGACGAGTTCATCGACCGCCTCCCGGACGGCTACGACACGGCCGTGGGCGACGGCGGGGCCAAGCTCTCGGGCGGGCAGCGGCAGCGCATCGCCATCGCCCGGAGCATCGTCCGGAAGCCCAAGATCGTCATCCTCGACGAGGCCACCAGCGCCATCGACGTCCGCGGCGAGAAGATGGTCCAGGCCGCCCTCGACCGCGTCGCCCGGAACCGCACCACCATCACCATCGCCCACCGCCTGTCCACCATCCGCAAGGCCGACCGCATCGTCGTCCTGCGCAAGGGGCAGGTCGTCGAATCCGGCACCCACGAATCTCTGTTGGGGAACGAGTCCGGCGCCTATCACGGCCTCGTCCTCGCCCAGAAGCTGTCGCTGGGGGGGGGAGGGGATCCCGCCGACCCGGACGTGGGCACCAGCGGCGACGGCGACGATGATGACGCCTCGGATCATGAGTTGCTGGTCTTGGACAAGACAAAGAGTGCCGCCGCCGCCGGTGGCCTGCCGGAGGTCGACAACAACGAAGAATACGACAACGACGAGCAGATGCAACAAGCCGGACCACCCAAGGGCCCCAAGGGCCCCAACGTCTTTACCAGCTTCTTCAAGCTCCTGGCCGAGCAGGAGAACCGCTGGGTGTACGCGGCCATCGCCTTCTTCGCCGCCTGCTCCGCCGCCGGCACGCCGCTCATGGCCTGGCTCTTCGCCCGCGTCTTCCAGGTCTTCACCTTTCCCGACATGGGCACGATCCGGTCGCAGGGCCAGTTCTGGTCGCTCATGTGGGTGGTCCTCGCCGTCGGCGTCGGCGTCGGCTACTTCTTCCAGGGCGCCATCGCCGTCCGCCTACAGCACGACATCAGCGCGCACTACAAGAAGGAGTACTTCGCCTCCATCCTCCGCCAGGACACCGTCTTCTTCGACGACGACGCCAACAACGCCCACGGCACCCTCGTCGCCCGCGTCGCCGCCGACCCGAAGCAGCTCGAGGAGCTGCTGGGGCTCAACATGGCCTTCCTCCTCATGGCCCTCTTCAACGTCTCGGGCGCCCTCGCCATCGCCTTCGTCTTTGGCTGGAAGCTGGCCCTCGTCGCCACCTTTGTCACCATGCCCGTCGGCCTGTTTGCCGGCTACTGGCGCTTCAA
The DNA here is from genome assembly GCA_005350895.1 of Colletotrichum tanaceti. Classification (NCBI taxonomy): domain Eukaryota; kingdom Fungi; phylum Ascomycota; class Sordariomycetes; order Glomerellales; family Glomerellaceae; genus Colletotrichum; species Colletotrichum tanaceti. The sequence goes on from PJEX01000207.1 coordinate 59,036, forward strand.
GTACGAGCTCGAGTTCGACAAGATGAACGCCGCCGTCTTCGCCGAGAGCTCCCAGTTCGCCGCCGAGGCCATCGGCGCCTTCCGCACCGTCTCCTCCCTCACCATGGAGGCCGTCGTCCACACCCGCTACGACAAGCTGCTGCGCAACCACGTCGTCGAGGCCTACAAGAAGGCCCGCTGGACGAGCGTCCTCTTTGGCTTCGCCGACAGCGTCAACATTGGCTGCCAGGGCCTCATCTTCTGGTACGGCGGCCGTCTCCTCGCCAGCCGCGAGTACGGCCTCATCGACTTCTTCGTCTGCTTCATGGCCGTCATGCAGGGCGCCGAGGCCGCGGGACAGGGCCTCAGCTACGGGCCCAATGCCGCCCAGGCCTCGGCCGCCGCCAACCGCATCATGAGTCTGCGCAAGCCCAACAACAACAACAACAACAACAACAACAACAACAACAACAACAACAACAACAACAACAACAACAACAGACAGCGGAGCGAGGCCGCCGCGACCGAGCAGATCCCCGACACGGACGGCGGCGTCAAGATCGAGCTGAAGAACGCCCACTTCCGCTACCCCACGCGCGACACGCCCGTCTTCACGGGCATCGACTTGACCATCGAAAAGGGCCAGTTCGCCGCCCTCGTCGGCCCCTCGGGGTGCGGGAAAACGTCCGTCATCTCGCTCCTCGAACGCTTCTACAGCCTGGACAAGGGCGACATCCTCTGCAACGGCAGGAGCATCTACAGCCTCGACGCCGACCAGTACCGCAAGAACCTGTCGCTGGTCGCCCAGGAGCCCTGCATGTTCCAGGGCACGATCCGGGAGAACATCTGCCTCGGCGTCGACGCCGACGCCGTCTCGGACGAGCGCATCCACCAGGTCTGCCGCGACGCCTCCATCCACGACTTCATCGTGTCCCTGCCGGAGGGGTACGGCACGGATATCGGGTCAAAGGGGTTCTCGCTGTCCGGCGGCCAGAAGCAGCGCATCTCCATCGCGCGCGCCCTGATCCGCGACCCCAAGATCCTCCTGCTCGACGAGGCGACGTCCTCGCTCGACTCGGAATCGGAGAAGCTGGTGCAGGCGGCCTTCGAGCGAGCCAGCAAGGGCCGGACCATGATCTGCGTCGCCCATCGGCTGGCAACGGTCCAAAACGCCGACGTCATCTTTGTCTTTGGCGAGGGCAAGGTGCTGGAGAAGGGCACGCACAATGAGCTGTTGAAGATGCAAGGCGTTTACTGGCAAATGGTAAGTCGAATCCTCCCGCTGCGGATCTGGTTCGTCCACAATGCTGACTCAACTAATAAAAAACAGTGTGAGAGTCAGGCCCTCGACAAGTAGAGAGGCGGTATTGGCATCCCCGATTGTGGCCATGCGCCTTGATGAGGAATTTGACCAAGACCCGGACGCGGCTCCGATGCGTCCGGGTTGATGTTATCGGTGTCCGGTCCGAAGTGGGGCCGGATCTTTTGCGGGGCCACGGCCCGGTAGTGGGGAAGGGGAGCGGATGAACCCGGAGGCCCGGCATCTTTGGTTTGCATGCTGTCACCGTGTCCCCTATTCAACAAGGGGGAACACGGTGGATGTGGGAGAAGCAGAGATTTTTGTACTCCACAGATGAAGCGATGGAACGCGGGCTGGCTTATTGTACATAGATTCAATCCCGGGCCTGTTTCCGCTCTGTTTTGTTTCGTCCTCGTAAGACTTTCCATCCAGCTCACCACTCCACGCTTGTAAACAAATACCAAAAAACTTCTCTCATGACTGGCGAATGAAAGGGGGTGATTCATTGTCAGACAAAAGCTCTCGATCAAGGACAGTACAGCCGGGTGGGGGCTGTTGACGAAATCATGAGCTTGATGTTCTAGCCTTTGCCTCCTTTTGTGAAACAAATGCTTTGAGCAGCAAAATCTCAGACGTTTTGTGGCTGCATTTCCGGCAAAGTCCAATCTCTTGTCGTACTGAGGATTACCCCCCCCCCCCCCAGAGTTTTGATAAGTAGGTATCGTAAATCCAGCTCCGACATTCGCGAGTGTCGGACAGTCAAAACAATCTTTGTCCCCCGGTCTTGCGCCCACGAACGAATCAAACTCATTTCAACACGGCGGAAATCCGCACGAGACCCTCCGCCACCACCTCTCTCGCGTTGGAGAAGACGATCCGGAACCAACCCGGCTGCTCGGAGCCGAACTGCTTCCCCGACGCCAAAAACACCTTGTTCGCGAGCAGCGCGCCCATCACCTCGGCGGTGACGTCGCGGACCTCCTCCCGGCCCGGTCGACGCGCGCGGTACGCCTTGCCGAGGTTGACCCACAGGAAGAAGGCGGCGTTGGCGCCCTGCGCGTACTCGATGCCGCAGTCCCGGGCCCAGCCGGCGACCAGCTCGAAGTTCTCCCGGAGCCTGCGGCGGTTCTCCGCGACGTACGCGTCCACCCACTCCCGGTCGTCGAGGATGTTGGCGGCCGCGTGGTCGGCAATGGCCGAGGGCGAGCTGTAGATGCCGACCGGGGTCAGGGACTCGTGGAGGGCTGGGTTGTGCTGGGACACGACGGCGCCCAGCCTGAGCCCGTTGGCGCCAAAGTCCTTGGACATGCCCCAGAGCACGTGGAGCCTGTGGGGGTCCATGACGCCCGCCGTGTCGACCGAGAGGCATGACTCGTAGGGGACGGGCGCCGGATCGGTGTCGAGGGCGTTGTCCCAGGTCGACAGCGCGTAGATCTCGTCGCTGACGAGGTGCATGTCGCGTTCCTGGCAGAGCCGCATCAGCGCGACGATGGTCTCGCGCGGGTAGCATCTGCCGAGGGGGTTGTGGGGGTGGCACAGGATGAGGGCGGCGATCCTGGTGCCCTCGGCCCGGGCGGCCAGCAGCGCGTCGTCGTATTTCCGCACGGCGTCCGGGCCAAAGGGGTCGACGCCGTGGAAGGGCACCGGCACAAGCTTGCACCCGGTCCGATACTCGAGGTCCGGGCGGAAGGCGCCGTAGTGAGGCTGGCCGAGGAGGAAACCGTCGCCCGGGTTTCCCAGCGCCCAGGCCAGATGCTCGATGGCCGAGCTGCACCCGTTGGTGACGGAGATGTGCCGCGGCTCCAGGGCCGTCGTCGGCTTCAGCCGCTCGGTCAGGAACCGCGCGAGCGACGCTTTGAGACGCTTGGATCCGGTCATGCCGTCGCCGTACGTGAAGGCGTGGTTGGGCACGGCGAGGTTGTCGTGGATGTGTGCCGACAGCGTGTCGTGCATGAGGGTGTTTTCCGCGATACCCAAGCTGACGTAGCCGCTCGGGTTGTCTTTGGGGTCCCAGAGGTCCTTGACGATGGTCCAGAGGAGCATGCCATCATCCGGCTGGGCTGCCACGTTGCCGCGGTTTGAGAGTCCGTACGTCATGGCTCGGCGAGGTGTTGCTGATTACCTTGGTGGGGAGGGCGTGTGTTGTTCACTGAACAACAAAACAGTTTGGGAAAGGGATGTTATCTTATGTGCGGGCATCCCACCGAACCCCAATGACTCAGTCTCCGTCGTTCGTCTCCAGGACGTTATCTCTACACTCTGTTGCGTTAGCAGCGTTTGTAAATCAACTTTTTGTCTATACGTAAATATGAAATGCTTGCCTGTCTAATCTAACTACTTTTTTACTAGGGAAATTATAAATTATAGACCTATTAACATTAAAATACTATAACTAATGCTACTGTTACTATTACTATTGCTATTACTAGCTACCTAAAGTAAAGCTATTTAGACCCTATATAAGCTACCTACTAGCACTAGAAAGCTACTTAAAATTACTATCTTAATTTAATAGGGCTTAAGATACTTATAATACCTATAATACCTATAATACCTATAATACCCTTATCCTTATTATCTCTTTCTACTACTAATTAGACTAGATACTAAACTAAATACTAAATTAATTAATTAAATATAGATAATAATAGTACTAATACTAGATAAGGATAATTAGAGGAAGATAGTATAGATCTTAATATTAATAGAGAAAATAAATAAGGAAATAGCTACTTAGATAAAGTATACTATCTAGACTATAAGATAGTAGTAATATTAATACTTTATAATTAGGTAGGTAAAAAGATACCTTATTATAAGGTATAGTTAGATAAAGCTAGAGATCTAGTAGCTTTATAAGCTATTAGAGCTTCTAGTATATTATAATAACCTTACTTTTAATAAAATAAATAATTTCCTACTTAAATAATTTAGTATAACTCTCTATAAGTTAAATCTTAGTAGGTAACTTAAGGCTGCTAGCTAGTTATTAAAAAAGATCTATCTAATTACTACTTAATAAGATAAAGATCTTTAGTATACTTAGTTATATTATATCTAAAGATATAACCTATAGTAGCTTATATTTATTAATAAGTCTAGTATTAATAAGTATACTAAGTTATAAAGGATAAGATAAAGACTAAAAGGTCTTAAGGCCTATTAAAAGACTATCCTTAAGTATAGTTAATAGTACTAAATCTTACTAGCCCTTACCCTTAATAGTATTATTAATATTATAATATACCTAAGGATAATAAATAGTAATAGCTTCTTTAAATAGTTAATATAGGGACTACTACTAAAGTATACTGCTTTTCCTATACTAAAGTTAGTTATTATTATAAATAATATAAGCTTCTATAAGTAAAAGGATATTAAGGAAGCCTATAATACTGCTAGCATTATTCTTAAGTTTCTTCCTCTATACTTACTAGACTTTAACCTAATTAAAGAGTTTTTTAGTAATCTAAAGAGGCTATTTTAATAGCAGTATCCTATATAGAATTAAGATAAGGCTAATAAGTAAGACTTTAAGGACCTATTAGTAGACTATATAGTAGAGGTTAGGTAAGGGATAAGGTAGATAGAGGGATACTTCTAGTACTCTTTTATTAACTTTAAGGGGATAAAGAGGATATTTAATAACCTTATTATTTTATAGAATATAGATATATATTTTAGCTAGGGTAGTATGAAGACTACCTCTAAGGTAGAGCTTTTACCTTAGTTAAAATAGGCTAAGATAATTAATAAAAATAATACATTAAAAATAACAAATTAAAAATAGCCTTATAGGCCCTCTAATAAAGTAAAGTATCTATAGTAGTACTTATACTACCTACTAACCTCTTTAATCCCCTTATTATTTCCTATCTCTTTATAAGTTACTACCTAAATCTTCTATATAATTAGACTAATCTAAACTAAGATATAATTAGGTAGAATAATAAGTAAGAGTGGAAATCGCGTGTTAATAAGTAGGGAAGATGTATATAGTAGAATAGTATATTAAAATGCAGTAATTGCAATAATTATTCTAAGGTAAAGGATAGAGAAATACTCTAGCCTATATACTACTACTAAGGTATAGAGATCTGTAAATTATCTTCTGCTTACATTATAGTTATCTCAGTTATATCTAAATATATCTATTAGTTATTTCTGTATATATAATGCACTTATAGTAGGGTATTAAAGGAAATAGTAATCAGCTTATTACTAAGGTTATTACTAAGTGAATAAGACTAGTATACCTAGTCACCACTTACAAAACAAGGTTCTAAGCCACCTATAGAGGTAATATAACAAAATAATATGTTATTCTATTCCTTATTAAGCACAGATTATGAATATACAAACCTCTTACTTATATCTCTCATAGTCATAAAGATATATGCAATAAAGCATAAGGGTATGTTTTATAGCATAAGCTTTTATTCTAAGTTACCCCCTTAAGGTTACTATCTTATAGAAAGCTTACTAGTTATATTATTATATTATATATACTAGAGATAAAGTAAGTTATAAAAATAAAAACTCTTATAAAGAGAAAAGATTTATAGTTATAGTTATAAGTAAAAAACACTTTTATAAGTAAAAAAGTTATAGTTATATTATAGTTATATTATAAAGTAAAAACTCTTATACAGGTAAGAGAAAAAGTTATATATATAGTTATAGTATTAAAAACTCTTATAGTAAGAGAAAAAGGGTTATATAAGGGGAAACCTACTATAGGTTATAGTATAAGGAAAAGATAGTTATAAAGTTATCTTCTTTTGTTTATTTTGTTTATATCTTTCCTTTAAGGTAGTAGTAATTATATAGACTATATTATCTAGCTCTTTAAGCTTATTTATCTTTATTTCTACTAGTTCTTTAGGTAAAAACCCCTTATTATTTAGGTTTATAGTCTCTTTAAAACACTTAAGTATCTGTAAGTTAACAGGCTTAGTAAATATATCTGCTATATTATTCTTAGTATGAACGTGGAATAAAGAGATATTATTATTATAGATATAAAATCTAGAAAAGTAGTATTTTATATTAATATATTTAGCCTTCTTATAAAGTTCTAGATTTTCAGCTATACGTTTAGCAGCCTCATTATCTATTAATATTATAAGCTTATTAAGCTTATTCAGCTTATAGGTTTCTAAAAGCTTTAATTCCTTATATATATAGGAATAAGAATTATATAGATATATAGCTTCCTTTACAGCTTCTATTAAAGCTATATATTCTACTTCAGCTAACAAAAGAGCTATAGTCTTCTGTTTTATAGAAGACTAGCTTATAGGGTTATAATAACCTAAGTTAAATATATAACTAGAAGTAGACATTCTATCGTCTAGATCTCTAGCCTAGTTAGAGTCTATAAACCCTATTAACTGTAGGTCTGTTATATTATTACAGTTAAATATAAGGCTAAGATTAGGGTATTTATTTAGATAACCCTATATATAATCTAGGGCTAAAAAGTACTCCTATAAAGGATTACTTATATATCTAGCATATAGATTAACAGGGTAGGTTATATCTAGTCTAGTTTTAAGGCTAGAATATAGTAGAGATTCTACCTATTGTTAATATATCTTTATCTCTTCTAGAGTAGCCTGTCTAGTATCTTTCCTTAATTTTAAATTAGGATTAACAGGACTTTCCCTATAAGTGATATCTTTTTTATTATATTTTTCTAGTAACTTATGTATATAACTAGATTAATAGATATTTAAGATCTTATTCTTTTTATTAATAGATATTTCACTACCTAGAAAGATAGAAGGTATCCCTAAGTCTTTTAAGAGTAAATATTAACTAATAAAGTTATAAAAATACTCTATATATAAGTTATTTAGTACTATAATTATAGTATTGTCTATATAGTATATAAGTACTACTGTTATCTTATTATTATTAGCTATAAAAATCCCTTTATTATAAGGAGATTCTTTAAAACCTATTTTATAGAGAATTAACTTTTATATATTGCTATATAAGGCAGAGGGCCCTACACTATACTAGGTATATAATACTAATTTAATCTATATATATATAAGGGGAAAACCTATTCTTCCTTAGGAGAAAACCCCTTATATTTAATACTGTATAGTAGCTTGTCTTTATCTAACTAAATATATGATATTTATACTATATATTAACTTAATACGTTGTTTGTTATACTGTTGTTAGGGCCCTATTGTGTATGTAGGGCTTAGGGCTTTATTTACAGTGGGTACCTAGTGACTAATTAGACTACTGTAAAAGGCATTCCTGCAGTTAGAATTAAACTAACTGTCTGTTGCTTAAAAGTATATAGATACTACTAGACGCATGCTACTATGTTACGTAGGAAAAACCTATTTTATATAGTATAGATCTTAAGTGTTTATACTAGAGTCTAGGGCTCTGTTTAAGGCTGTATAAAGCTCTTTTTAGCTTATAGTATAAGTTATTATTATTTTCAGCAGCCTTTATAGGGTTATATTCTAGGGTATTAGTTATATTATTATATATAAAACTAGTAGGCATTTTAACCTATATCTCTTTATCTATAGTAGTATGAGGGAAGGCGTTAGAGACATTAAATTACTTAAAATCTTAGCCTAATTTAATCCCTATTATTAATAACGCTATATAGTTTTCAGGCTTATAAGTAGTTAAAAAAGTCTCTAGATAATCTATACTAATATACTAGTTAAATCCTTAGACTACCTATCTTACTTTATATTTTATTTCACCTATATTACTATTTTTCTTTATTAAATATACCTATCTACCCCCTAAGGGTATTCTACCTTTAGGTAGGGTAGTTATTATCTAAGTATTTAATTTATCTAGACTACTTATCTCTAGCTCTATAGCTTAAATCTAATATTTAGCTTTAGGTAAAGCTAAGGCCTATTTAAAGGTACTAGGAGTAGATAAAGCAGTAATAGATAATATATAGAAAGCTTTTCTATATTTATAAGATTTATTATCCTTAGTATTTAACGTATTAAGGATATTATATATAGCTAGGCAATCTTTTATAGTTATAAGTGCTTCTTCTCCTGCGTGACGCAGTAGCATACATCTAGTAGCGTCTGTATGCTTTTAAGCGACAGACAGTTAGTTTAATTCTAACTGCAGGAACGCCTTTTGCAGTAGTCTGATTAGTTACTAGGTACCTACTGCAAATAGAGCCCTAGGCCCCACATACATAATAGGGCCCTAACAACAGTGCAATAAATAACGTATTAAGTTAACGTATAGTGTGAATATTATATATTTAGTTAGATAAAGATAAGCTACTATATAGTGTTAAATGTAAGGGGTTTTCTCCTAAGGAAGAATAGGTTTTCCCCTTATATGTATATAGATTAGATTAGTATTATGTACCTAGTATAGTGTAGGGCCCTCTGCCTTATATAGCGATATATGAAAGTTAATTCTCTATAAGTACTTCTTCTTATTCTTTAACCTAGTTATATTTAGCTTTTCTTTTATTAGTTAGCTTAGGAATATTAAGTATTATCTTAGATTTTTTATAATTATTATTATTATTATTTATACTAGTACTAGTTATACTAGTATTATCTTTATTAACACTAGTTATTACGCTAGTATTATTATCTTCTAAGGGAGGATTTAAGGCTTTTAAACTACTTATATTATTATTATTTTTATTAGTACTACTGCTATGTAGTTATATCTTATTTATATTATTATTATTATTATTATCCTTAGAAGCTAGGAATTAATTTTCTAGTATTATTATATCTTAGGTCTAGAAGGTTCTCTTCTTTTAAAAATCATAGACCTTATATATATTAGCCTTATTATTTAAGACTATAGCTTTAATAGCTTTATTATCTAGTTTCTTTATCTTAGGATCCTGATTTTTATAATAATAGATAGATCTAAAAGTAACTATATTATTAATATTAGGCTTTTTGTTATTAACCTTTTTATAAGGTGTTTTATATTATATAGCCTTATATAGAGTTATATTATAAAGGTCTACTGCAGTTAAAGCAGCTTTACCCTATAGATATAGAGGAAAGTTAGCTCTTAATAATAGAGCCCTTATCTTATTAGTTATAGTCCTTATAACTCTCTCTATTATACCATTAGGTTTATAAGTATAAGGTACTTTTATATTATAATTTATTCTGTTTATTATATAGGTGTGATTTATAACCTTATTATTAAATTTAGATCCACTATCTATATCAAAATTCTTTATCTTATTATTATTAATATTCTTCTTATTTTTATATTACTCTATAGCTTTATTAACTTCTTTAGCTTCCTTAGTTTTAAGTAAGGTTATAGAGGCTTCTCTAGATAATCTTTCTAAGAATATAATAAACTATCTATATTTATTATAAGTAGAAGAAGTTATAGGACCGCAAAGATTAGCAGTAACTTTATCTAGGTAGTTATATTCCTTATTATAATTATTAGATATTCTATTAGCTTTAGTAGTAAAATTAGCCCTAAGATAGATCTCACAGTTATATTTAGAGGGTATAGTTATCTTATCTTTTATTTTAGTGTTACTTTCTAAAGCCTTTATAACAGCAGGATTTATATAACCTAGTCTATTATACTACTTTATATAGGTATTTATATTAGTATTTTTAACCTTATTAAAGGTATATTTCTTACGCCTTTTATTACTATCTTTTATAGTATTTATATAGGTATTTTCTTCTACTTCTAGAGAATTAATCTCTTTATAAGTAAGAGTCTTTATATTAAGAAAGTATGGGTTATTTTTAAGTACCCCCTTACAAATAGTACTAGAGTCTTTTGTATTTATTAAAGTAACTGTTTTATCCTAAAATAGGGAAGCTATTTTTAGCTTTCTAAGACTATTCTAACTAAGGAGATTTATTCCTAGATTAGGCATATAATAACAGTCCTTTAGTATATATATATTATCTTTATTAGGGAATTATATAGCAATATCTCCTATAAGGTTTATATTTTATTTCTTTACTTCTCCTTAGTTAACTACTTTATTAGCAGCTTTTGTTTTTATAAAGAGAGATTTATTACTTATAACGTTAACTGTAGCTCCTACATTAAGGCAAAAAACATCTCTATTTTCTATACTAGGTCTAACTTTATCTATTTTATTTATATAACCTACATTCTTATTATTAGAAGAAGAGTTATTGTATAGATTATTATAGGAGATTTTACTTACAATATCTTTAAATTTAATAAGATCTTTATCTTTATTATTATCTTCTAGGGTACTTATTTCCCCTTTATTAAGATCTATAGCATCTAAGGTTATATTAACTAAAGAGTCTACTTCTTCTTCTTCTTCTTTACTATTAAAGCTTAATTCTTCTATTAAAGCCCTTTTAGCTATTAAAGCCTTCTGTTTTTTATAGAGGGTTTCTTTCTTTTTATTCTTTATACCCTTATTTATCTTATTCTTATTGTTTACTGCTGAAGCAGTAGGTTTCTTCTAGCCTTTTAGGGCTTTATTAGGGTAAAGAAAATTACAATCTTTAACCTTATAGCTTTTTAGCTTACAGTAAGTATAATAAAGACCTTTCTGTTTCTTCTAGGGTTTTTTACTACCCTTATTATAATTATTAGAAGTATATAGTATAGTATAGGGCTTTCTTTTTGCTTTATTAATAAGATTAGCAGAAAGAGATTTAAAGCTATAAGCTTCTAAATCTTTTCTAAGCTCCTAAGTTACATTAGTTATAAAACCCTTATAACTATTATTAAGGCTATTTAAAACCTATAATATTATAACTTAATTAGGTAAAGGTATATCTTTTAAAGCTAGACTATTAGTTAGCTCCTTTACTTTATTTAAGTAAGCCTCTATAGATTTAAAAGAATCTAAAGAAGTATTAAAAAATTCCTTATAAGTAAGGAATTTATTAGTAAAGCTAGTAGGTTTATATAGATCCTATAGCTTATACTAAGCTTTATAACTAGTTTTAGAGTCTTTTATAACCCTAAGAGGAGAATCCTTACAGTAGAGTTTCATATAGGCAAAAGCCTTTTTATTACTCTTCTTTTAGGTAGGAGTATTAGGCTTAAACTTAAGGTTAAAGTCTATATCTTTACTAATAAGTAAAGCTTTAAATCTTAAAGCCTAAGTAAGGTAGTTTTAGCTACTAGACAGTCTAGGCATATTAATCTTCTCTATTATATATATAGTTACCTATAATAGGTCTTATTTTATAAGTATAGGTATAGTATAGATTTAGTTTGTTATTCAATCAATATTAAGGGTAGGAAAATAGGTATAGGAATTCAAGCTAGATATTCGTATAGAGCTTAAAAAAAGGAATTAAATAGTAGTTAAAAAGAGTGTATAGGAGGTATAGTTGATTTTTAGTATAAGGGTAAAGTCAAGGTATAGGTATATAGGTATTAGTTAAGGTAAAATTAAGGGCAGAAAATTAAGGAGGTGTTTTTTAAGAAAATGAATAGGATATATTAAATTATAGGTTATAGACAGTTTAAATAGTAGTGCTCTTGTTGTTATAGGGCTAGGGTTAGTAGAGTTATTATTAAAAAGATAGGTAGGAGGTATAGGGAAGAAGTTAAGGTTACTTATATATAGACAGCATTATTATAGGTAATTAGTATCTACATATATAGATAGAAAAAGAATATATAGTATAGTAGTTAGAAGGTTAGAATAGTTATAACTTAACGTATTAAAAGGTATAGGGTTTAATTCTTACAAAGGGTAAAAATTGCAGGTTTTTCAAAAAGCGTGGTTTTTGTAATGTATAGGGTATTTCTAGTCTTACAGGTATAAGGCTAAGCTTATAACTACTAAGATATAATTAGGTAAAATAATAAGTAAGAGTAGAAATTATATGTTAATAAGTAGGGAAGATATATGTAGTAGAATAGTATATTAAAATGCAGTAATTATAATAATTATTCTAAGGTAAAGGATAGAGAAATACTCTAGCCTATATACTACTACTAAGGTATAGAGATCTGTAAATTATCTTCTGCTTATATTATAGCTATCTTAGTTATATCTAAGTATATCTATTAGTTATTTCTATATATATAATGTACTTATAGTAGGGTATTAAAGGAAATAGTAATTAGCTTATTACTAAGGTTATTACTAAGTAAATAAGACTAGTATTACACTTAGGTGTAGGTAAATTAATATAATATTAAGATAATCTTTCTAAGTGTAACTAGCAGAGATATTTCTATAAAATAGTAGAGATTAGGCTTGTCTCTTATTAGTTAATTCTCTAAGAAATAGCTAATCTAATCTCTATAGTTTTATAGTAAATACCTTAGTGAAAGGAAATACACTTCTCTATAGATTTATAGTTAAATAACTATCTGTTATATAATAATTGCTAGCGTAAAGATCTCTTTTTATCCTAGAAAGATAAATAAATTATAAGTAAAACATATATAGATAAATAGATAAAGTAATAAATATAAATAACTATCTATTCCTAGTATTAATAGTCTTTACTACCTTCTGTTTTTCCTACTAAACTATAAATATATCTATTAATCTCTAGTATTTCTCTATAAAGTTTACATTCTTAGACACTAATCTTAGCTATTAGTAAAGATTATAGGAGGTCTTTTTATAGAGTAAACATAGAGAATAGTAGGAAGAGTTAACCTTAAGGAGGGTTAGTAGGTTTATTATTAATCTCCTAAACCTTAGAGGTTTAGGTAGTTAGTATATAATCCTCTAGTATTTTTATCTTATTATTAGTAATATTTAGGTCTTTTCCTTTAGATTCCTTATTAGAAGCTAAGAGTTAAGCGTTAGTAGCTATAGGAAAGGCCTCCTAACTGTAGTAGCACATAAAGTAAATATAGGTAGAAAGGTTAATAGTAAGCTTATACTACTTAATTAACTTATAGGCTTTAGCTATAGTAGTCTACTTATATTTACTAGCTTTATAGAATTATTTACTATTATAATACTTAATATTTATATAAGTAATAGGTATATTAGTAAATTATATAATCTTAAAAAGGCTTTTAAGACTAATACTATAGAGGAATTTATCTTTAGCTATAGTATTATCTATCTAAGTAAGGGATTTATTAGTAATTAGTAGGTAGAAAACAGTAAAATAGCTATTTATATAGATAGTAATAAAGTTATAGGAATTATAGGGAATTCTAGTAATCTTACCTAGGAGGTAATTAGTAGTATAGTTATAGAGAATTATCTAGTAATATATTAAGAGTTAGTAGACTATAGTAGTCTTAGTAAAGAGTTTTTTTACTATAGGTTCTTTAGCAGTATCTATAAGATTAATATAGGAAATCTTATGCTTAAAGCAGTTAGTTACTATAACGTTAGTAGGAGACTTATCCTCTTTATTGCTATTTATTAGGGAGTTAACCTAGTCCTAAGCAGTAACTAGTTTCTTCTCTATAGAAGAGTTAGATAAATTAATAGTTTAGTAGAGAATGTTTAGGGCGTTAGGAGTATATTAAGTAAGGAGCTTAATACTATAAAGAGCCTCTTATTTTATAAATTCTCTATTATTTAGTCTATTAAGGGTATAGTAAAGACTATAAATTATATAGAGAGAGCTAGTAACTTTACTAGTATTACCTATTAACTTACTCTTATAATTATCTAAGTTTTAAGTAGATAAGATAGATATTTTCTAGTTATTTTACTAGAGAGTACTAGTAGTTTTATCCTTCTTTTTACTAGGCTTTTACTAGTACTACTACTACTAAGATAAGCTAGTCTTCTTAGTAAATTAGCTACTAGGGGTTTAGATAATAGAGCTAGAACCTATATTATCTTATATAAAGATATTACTAATTACACTAAGAGAGAAGTAGGAGTAATTAGAGGAGTTAGAGTTATTAAGTTATATATTGTTAGTATATTTACTTTAGGATACTTATATCTTAGGGGTATTTTAATAGGGAGCTTAGGTAATTATAGCTTATAGCTACTTCTCCTTACATAAGATAGTATCTTAAAGTTCTTAAGATAGGGGTTAAGGATTATAATAAAAGACTTTATATACCTCTATAATATTATCTATGAAGGTAAACTTAGGAATATTAGTAAAAATTACTTAGTTAAAGAAATTATACTTAGGGTCTTAGAGGCTAAGTCTCTTAGCTTTATTATAAAGTCTAGTAATAAGTATAGTGTTCTTCTTATAAAAAGTAATAAACTTAAGGCAGTAGCCTTTAGTTTTTATAAGAAGGTAAGGCTCTCCTCTATAGATAGTAATTATATAAAAATAGCCCTTAAAGGTAAGGCTATCTTTAGTATAGTTATTTATAAATTAACTAGTAAAGTACTTTTAGTATTCTTAGTTAGTTAATAAGTTTTTATTAGTTAAGTTAGGGATAATATAAAATTATATAATAGTAAATTATAAAGAGAAGAATAGAGGGAAAATAGGGAATAACTAGTGAATTTATAAGGTTTTAAGTTATAATTTAGCTAGCTAATAAGGGTTAAGAGAAGAAAAATTTAGAGAAAGAAAATTTTAAAAATAGGAAAGTAAATAAAAGGAAAGAGTATAGTCCTTTAGCTAAGGGTTAAAGGTAAATATATAGGTAAAAAATTAACATAAGAGTAATTACCTAATAAGGCTTATTAATTTTATCTAAAGGTAAAGTTAACTATATATAGAGGTAGAGTAACTATATAGTTATTATAAATATTATAGTTATTTACTAGTCTTAGTTAGCTAAGTTTCTATTACTTTACTAGGATTTATTAAAGGTTTTTAGTTTAAATACTAGTCTTATTCCTAGGGATTTTGTTAGGGAATAAGTAGTTATTTTCTTCTTTATTTTCTTATTATTTCTCTAGGAATTAGCTATTAATACTATTCTATTAAAAGGCCTTTTTCTTTCTAAATCTACTATTTATATTAGGTTAATTGCTATTATTTCTCCTTAAATTCCTTAATAAGTTTATTAGCTTCTATAGCGTCTTTAGTTATCTATATATTTAAAAGACTAGAGTATCCTTTCTACTTAATTAAGTACTCTATATATAGTCTCCCTTATCCTTATTAGCTAATTTACTTATCTACAATTCTCTTAACCTTATAGTACTAGTAGTTATCTTACTATTCTAATCTTTAGGGGATATTTACTTCTACTAGGCTAGTAGGTTTAGGTATATAGTAGTATAGGTCTAATTATAGGTCTTTAGCTAGAATTAGGTATAAGACTAATATAACTAGGTAGATATTTATAGTAGTTAGTAAATTAAGTTTATACGCTAATTTTTATACCTTTTCTAGTATCTTTATAGGTTTAGTATAGGCTAGTAAGGTTTTTAGTAATAGATTGCCTAGCAAATAATAGCCTCTTCTAAGTCTTAGATAGATATAGTCTTTAGGGGTAAATAAGATATATTAGTGCTTACAGTTAAAGATTTCTTTTATTTATATTTATACTGCTAGAATTAAATATTTTACTTCCTCCTAGAGTATTTTATAATTAATAGATAAGTTTAAGTTACTTAGGATATTAAGGGGGGTGTTAGTCTTTTTACTATAGATTACCTTATTTAGTAATATATTAATAATACTAGAATAGGTATTATTTAGGCTAGCCTAAATACTAAGGATACTGTTAGTCTACTTCTTATTAGGGAAGGTATAAATAAACGCTTATATAGCTATCTTAATAGTCTAGTTTTTTTACTTTAATAGACTATTAGTCTATAGGTAATAGGCTATAGAGAATTTAAGAGTAGTATTTAGTTCTTTCTATAGGGTTTTCTAGAAGGCTAAGAGGAATTTTAGGTCTTAGTCTAATATAATACTCTTAGGGATTCCCTAGTTATAAAGGTAGAGAAATTATAGTAAAACCTATACCTAGTTCTCTATAGTATATATAGTGTAACCTAGTATTAAAATTATTAATTTAGAGAACTTATTAGATATAGTTAGTAGGGAATTATATAGGGGGAAGCCTTCTAACTGCTATAGTATATTCTTAGATAGTACTTTAAGTAGGCTAGTAATAAAGTCTATAGTAATAGTATAGAAAGGAATAGGTAGTAAAAGGATAGGTTATAGGGCGCTAATTAGTTTATAATAGCTTTTTCCTAATAGTCTATAGGTTAGATAGTGTTTTTAATAGGTTTAAATCTTTCTTATAAGGTTATAAATAAGGAATTTATCTTATAATTTATACTAGATATATTTATCTCCTATATAGTAGTTTTTATTATAAGTAATAGTAATAAGTTATAGAGCAATTTTACTAAGAATATAAAGCTTTTATTTTCTAGTATGTTTAATAAAATATAGCAATTTATTATTAATAGTAAAGGGAAGGTTAAATCTATATTAAGGATCTTTTAATTACTTCTAAATTTTTCTAAATTTTATATCCTTTTTATAATTTTTAGTGATTTTATAGTAAAAGTCTTAGTTAATTTTAATTTAAGAGGAGGTGTATACTTAGTTATTATCCTATATCTTATTAAGTTCTCCTTTATCCTAAGGGGGTAATAGTCTATTAGGTAGGTAGGATAGTATATCTACTATAATGTTTATTATTCTAGGTATACATAGGTAGAATAGTTTAAACTAGGAAAGGTACTTAGTCGTAAGTACTAGGTAGAGATTTACTTACTTTTTATTAGTTATAAATAAGGTAGTTTATTATATAGCTCTATAAGTAGAAGTATAGTTAGTAAGAACTATAGTAGGGTTTATATAGGTAGAGCTAATAATAGTTCTAGTTTATAGATTACCTAGACTAAGCAGGCTACTTTAAGTTTAGTAACCTAGTACTTTTATTCTACTAAGGTTAATACTTTACTAAGGTATATTACTAGTTAAATTACTATATAAAGGATAGGTTTTCCTAGTACCTAATTAGTGTTTAGTTTTAAATAGAATAGTATAGCTCTAAAGCTATAGTTATATAAGGCATTAAGCTAAATAAATAGTATATAGTTAGGATTATAGTAAAATAGTATAGGGTTAGAGGTAAGAGTAATCTTAATATTATTAAAGCTGTTTAGCTAGGCTTCTATTAGGTAAATTATAGTATTTTAATAGAAATTTTTATATTTAGCTCCCTTAGTAATTCTATATATTTATACTTCTACTAGTAGGGTAGTTTTTAGGTTTTATAATAGTAAATTCTAGCTAGTATACTGTAGAATAAGGTAATAAAGGTATTTAGTTAATTAAATCTATTTTTCTAGGGCTATAAAGTTGTAGGGAAATTAAATCTATCTTAATGCTTAGGTTCTATCTTTAGTATTACTAAGGCTAAGTATATCTACCTTAAATCTAAGAAGTTAGATAGAAGGAAACCTAATAAATAACTTTTTTAGGGAGAGAGAAAGATTAATATCTTTAAATAATTTAAACATAGTTCTTAGATATTATTTATATTCTTCTATTATGTATAAAGAAATTATAATATTATTAATAAATAACTAAGTGAAGTACTTATAATCTTATAGGAGGTTATCTATAAATTGTTAGGTATATGCTAGTAAATTCTTAAATCCTATAAGAGTAACAGTAGCCTTTTCCTATCTATAGTAAGAAATAATAGTAAAACGTTCTTAGTGTTCTTTTTTTATAGGGAATTAGTAGAAAAATAGCCTTATATCTACTATAGTAGTATACTTTTTGCTATAAATCTTATAAATAACTTCTAATTATAAGGGGAGTAAATAGGTATCTAGGATTATTACTTAATTAAAAGCTTATAGGTTAATAACTATATATAGTTTTAGGTTATAAACTATAAAAGCAGAGGCTCTAAAAGGAGTTAGGCTAGTAGCCTAGATAAGTTAGCCTTTAGTATATATATTATCTATTCTTCAATTAAGGAATTCCTAGTCCTTAATAATATATAGGTAGGGGTATTATCCTAATTAATACTTATAGTAGTTTTCTACTAAGGGGATAGTTATTTCCTCCTCTAGTTTTACCTTTAAGCTAGGGGATTCTTTCTATATAGTAGGGAAGTTACTAATAATTTTACTTATTTATTCTATAAATTATTAGTCCTAATTATAAATAGTAATACCTTCTAAGGTAATAATTAAATCTTAAGAAGTATTGCATTTTATACTAATTTTTTAATTATTAGTAAGTCTTTCTTAAAAGATACTACTATTAAAAGGGTGTAGTAAAGAATAGCTAGAGCAGTAAGGTGACTAGAACTAATCACTACAACCTACTAAAGCTAACGTGAGATGCCTCCTTAATTAGCATAAGAGCTATCTTAATTAGAGGTTTAGAAGCCCTAATTAAGACTTACTTATCTAACTAATTGAAGGAGAGAATGCTCCTAAATAACTTATGTAACTACAATTAAAAGTAAATTATTAATAAAAGGCTTTAGTTTAATCTAAAGGACCTTATAGTCTTAATTAAAGGAAAAGAATTAGTTATGTTAAGTTCTCCTAATTAAAGCAGTCTAGCTAAGTCTATATATATCTTAATTAAGTATTAGTTATATAATTAAGGGAACCTAGACACTAATTATACCCTATTTTAATTATCCCCTAGTTTCTTGTCTTTATTATAAAGGGAAGAAACTATCTAAAAAGAAAAGCCTAATTAGTATTAAAAATAGCTATTATATAGCCTAGCAGTAAAAGCCTTACTTCTTCTTAGCTACCTTATCCTTCTTATCCTTTTTCTCCTTCTTCTCCTTACTAGTAGAGACCTATTTCTTTTCCTAGAGATTACTAGTATCTTTATAAGCCTATCCTTCCTAATTATTTCCTCTACTTAGTAAGACCTAAGGAGAATATAGCAGACTAGAGTAGGTAGCTTTATTAATTAGATTATTATATTAGTTAACCTAGTCCTCCTTAGAATACTTACTAATATTTAGTTTATTAATATTTAGATAGTATAGCAGGAGCTTCTTATAGTAGGTAGTATAGTAGGCTTAATTATACTTATTTTCCTCCTACTAGGTATATTTAGCTATAGTAAGTGTTAATTAAATATCCTTCTATTAAGACTAGATATTAGTAGGAACTAGAGAGGGTATAGGTTTAGGTAAGGGGTACTTTAATTTAGTAGTATTAGTATACTCCTATTCTAGATTATTAAGGTTCTTAATAATATTATTAAGGTTATTAGTTATTAAGATATTTAAGATTAACTTAGTAAGCTTTATATATAGAGTTTTATTAGGGATTATAGGCTAGGGCTTTAGGGTCTTATTGTATATAGTAATAAGTATATTAATTAAAGGTAATTAATAGTCTAGGTAAACTAGGAGTCCTTAAATTAGGAGTAAAGTAAATAGAGTCCTAGGGTATTATCCTAATTAACAAAAGCTATTACTGCTAGTAGAGAAAAGGCTATTAATAGTTATTAATTAAGTAGTATATAGGTTAATTAGTATAAATATTAAGGAGGGTTTTATAGTTAGGAGTATTAGGGAAGGTAAAGAAGTTTAAGACTTAATAGTAACTAGAGACTTAATAGTAATAGATAGGGACTTAACCTTAGGGTTAATTACAGTAATATCTAAGCTTAATCCTATCTCCTAAAGCGCTTAAGACTTAGAATATTATTAGCAGATCTTATTAGCCTCTACTTAAGCCTACTTAAAGGATAAGCAGGGAATGTCTCTTATTATATTATAAGGGTAGAATCCTTTATAATAGAACTTATAGCTAATCTATTAAATCTAAGCAGCTTATAACTTATTACTAAAGGTCTTTTTAGATATATATTAAGGGTCTCTCTAGATTAGGTTCTTAGATAGGTATAACTAGCTGTATTAGATAGCTACTTAGAACTACTTAAGAATATAGAGGCTATATTCTAATCTACTAGGCTGCTAAATAAAGTTAATAATATAAGAAGAGATATTAATTAGGTATTAGATATATAATAAGGTATCTATAGTGCTATAGAAAGCTTTTAGAGCTATAATATTATTAATAAAAAGAGCTTCTAATTAGCTATTAGCCTAAAGAGAATTATACTAGTAAACTATATTATCTTGCTAATTATTAATTATTCCTATAAAGTATCTAGGGGTATTAGCAAAAAGAGGAAAGAGAATAAGGTATACTAAGTTCTTAATTGCTATATAGAGCTTAGGGTGTTAGGGTAGAAGGGTAATATTTATAGTAAAGCTTTTAGTACTTTACTAACTAATTAAGACTATAATAATGTTATAGATAAGGGAGAGATCTCTAATTATAATAAGGAGTATAGCTCTAATCTTATCTCTTATAATCTAGTCTTATTAAAGGAGATACCCCTAAAGATTATAGTAGTTATAGAGAATGTTTTTTACCTTTCTATAGCTTATACCTTCCTAAAGATAATTATTATTAACCTAATTAAAGGTATCTATTTACTACTAAAGAAAGTAATTAATATCCTCCTACTAGATCTAATTAGGAAAGTAGATATTAATAGGGGTAGGAATAGAGTAATAGAAGGACTTATAGCTACTTATAGTATAGTAGTAAGGCTAAGTCTAGCAAGAGAAATATATATTTATATATAGGTTAAGTAACTAGGATTTATAGGTATTAGTAATATAACTAGGGGGTATTTAAAGGCAGTTAATAGACTAATTAGGGGCTTAGTTTCTATATTAGTACTAAAGGTTATTCTTATAGTCTTAAATAGTATATAGGCCCTAGATTCTAGCTATAGTAGAGGTTAGGCTTTAGGTGCTAGAGGAGGGAGAAGGAGTTAATATTATAGGTATTAATTAAGTAGTAATAAAAAGGGGATTAAGTAACTAAAGAGGAAAGAGTCTAAAGATAAAGAAAGTATATATAAAAAGAGAAAAAGATATACTAGCTTATTACTAAATTCATTAATAGGTTATTATTAATAAAGAAGAAAAGAAGGGTTAGAGGGTAGAAAAAGTAAAGGTCTTTATACTGCTTAAGAAGAGGGGCCTCTATTAGAGAAAGGTAGGAATAGCCTTAATAAAATTAGAAAGTAGAAGAGGCTATAGCAGTAAATTACTTACTTATCCTTTAGATAGAATTAAGGTAAGGCTATTATAAATTACTACCCTTTATTAGGTAACCTTAGTTATAGTACCTTAAGTGTAAGACCTTCCTCCCTTAGGTAGCTTAAAAAGGGGATAAAAGGGCTTTCTTTTTCCTTTATCTTTCTCTTTTAACTTCTTCCTCCTTTATACTTTTCCTACCCTTTAAACTAAATAAATAAATTATCCCTTTCTTTAATTAATAACAATCTAACCTTACTTATAATAGCTACTATTAGTAAGGATAATAGATACTATATAAAGAAAGTAGTTACTAACCTAATTTATTTATAGTAGTTCTTATTAATCCCTCTTAAGAAGGCTTAGTTAATAAAGCTCTAGAAATATAAAGTCTAGAAGATTAATAATTTATAGATTAAGGTAAGCTTCCTAGTCTAATTAAAAAGTTAAAGGTACTAATTAATAGTTCCTTCCTTAGATTCTTAAATATACTAGCTAGGCTCTACTTCTTAGTCTAGCTAGTATACTATACACTAAATTTAAACTTATTAATCTGTTTAGGGAAGGCCCTAAGAATCTAACTTAGTTTTAGTTAAACATCCTAAACTAGATAATTATAAATAAGATCTTAAGCAACCTATAGCTATCCTTCTATAAGTATAACTTCTAGCACTATATCTTTATTAACTTTAAGATTATAGGTTTTTTTAGTGCTTTTACTTAGTGTCTCTTAAATTAAACTCTAGTAGTTAATACTCTTCTAATCTAGGTATTTAGTATCTAGAATAGAGTCCCTTATAATTACTATACTTATAGCTTCTAGAGCTATATTAGTAGCTAAGAAGAGATAGTAAGAAGTATAACTCCCTTCTTTAAGTATATCTTACTACCTAGAGAATTTTATAACTGCTATACTAATTATATATATAATAAGGGACTAAAGAAATATAACTTTAAGATATTAGCTAGTTATTAGTAGAATAGAAGTAATCCTAGTATTAATCTAAAGAAAGAAAAGGTATATAGGCAGAAGATAAGTAGTAATAGTCTAGCTTTATTAATCCCTTAAGACATTAAGGTAGGCCCTATATATCTATACAGGCTAAATAACTATATTAAGGAGGTATATAAGCAGAAGGCTAGTTAGTATAAGGAGTAGTATAATAAGGCTAGCTATATCTTAGATATTTATAAGTTAGTCTATTAGGAGTAGTATTAGAAGGGAATAATACTTAAGGAGTAAATTATAGTAGAGGTTTTTAGAATTAGAAGTTAACTATAGTATTAAATAGTCTAGAAT